>BLKR01005164.1:0-87655 GCA_011170035.1 Teleogryllus occipitalis | reverse complement strand
GCGCATTCCTTCTCGTTTATTCTGCGCTAACCGATAAATTACGAACGGAAACGTAATGTCGGTAGTAACCAAGTTTCCTACATCCTGGGTCCTGGATCCGGGTTATAAGATGTGGGTTTCCTTCTCCCTCTGCCTCGGGCAAGAACTTGCAATCCGAAGCGACTGCATGCAAACAGTGTCTACGACGCACGCCTCGAGTTCAGTCGCGCCGTTAATCCGTCCCTCATTTGGGAAGACTCCGCAGCGGTTCTCTACAGCAAGAAGACTTTCACGGAAGAGGGCTTATTCCCAGGCGTATTGACTGACAATCGAAGTCCAGGAAGCGATTTCTCTCTCCCAGTGCGAGCGTCACTCGCTCCCTTGTGTTCGTTGTCCAGGAAGATCTCTGAGTGGTTGAACGCACCCAGAAATCGTTTCTGGAGGAGAGCTTGCACTATTCATTTGTTGCCTGAGATCTTCGTAAAGAGCATCGTGCAAGTGTGCGAAACAGAGGAGAATGCACACATGAAGGGCCAAGCAGCTCTAAGTCACAGAGCCACTCCATCTTCGTTCTCCTTCACAACAATGCGAGTTCGTGTCCTGATCGCTGTGCATATGGCGCTCCTAGCGGGCACGTCGGCACTTAAATGCTGCGATGTACACCAGATGCTCTCAGCTGACGGAGAGTCGTGCGTAGAAGCTCATTGGCCAAACAACTACTCAATGAAAATAAAAAAGACCAGCAGTGGTTTCACCTGTGTTGACCCTCCCCTCAACAGCGAGTGGGTGCGGCACTGGCACCCGCCCGGTCTCCCGATAGAGAACATCACAGTGTGTGTCAATTTGAAAGACAGAGGTGAGATAGTCTCCCCTGTCAACGCGTCCACCTTTTGGGATCCAGCTCTGCACGACGACGAGGACCTCTGGAGGAACACTGTCGCCTACATAAAAGGAGGCGGCATTGCGAGGCCCAAGCCAGGAGGAGGACACAGGTGGGCTCACCACTGTGTGGACGCCGCAGCCCCGCCTTTGGGCCCCTTTGCGGTGCGGTCTAAAACCTTTTGCACTGAGCAGGAATGCGCAAAAAAGTGCTGCGGGAGATCCGAACTGGTGAGGAATAATAAAGGACATTGGAAGTGCGAAGAGGACGCTGAAGGCTTCTGGAAGCCGGGTAATTCCTCCCTCACTACCTTTGATTCAGAGTTTCCCTACGATGAAAAAAACTATTATTTGTGTGAGAACTCTCGTCTCTTGCCCTTCGACGAACGTTATGCTGAGTGGGCTCGCCACTCCGGTGGCAACCACCACTTCCTCCTCTCCACCTGGCGCACTTGCTTCGACTTCTACCGCAGCAGCAACGGCAGCTTGCACGAAGGGGTCTTCTTATGCGAGTACTCGCGAATCACCAGAGGCATCTACTGGCTGCTCCGACCACTGTGCATTCTCTCCGCTCTGCTGTTGACGGCGTCGCTGTTGTCCGTAGCATGCGACAAGAGCATGCAACGAAATATTCACCGTCGTTGCCTTGCTTGCCACGCTGCCAGCCTGTTGACTTTCAACATCGGGCAGATTGTGTACTACATCGCCATTAGTGACGATTTGGACGAAGAAGGAAAGGATGAACTACCGGAAGGTCTGCAGACAATGTGCAAGTACTTTGGTGAGTGTATACATATCGGAATCTCATATTAGAGAAATTGAGGTTTTTAGTGTTATACACGAAAGAGGACGTGTATTTATAAAAATAAGGCAAAGAAACTATCTAAGTCTCCATATATACAGCACAATTTTCTAGTAGTACGTATGGTTTAGGTGCTAGCTAACTTCTGCAATGCTCAAAAATTTAGAGTTAACCGTGAAAATCGGACCTATGCCACATTTACAAGTATAGTTTACTCTATTCTTTCAAGAAATTTAAAGAAAAAAATTGTAGCCGTTTTTGAGAAAATTTTGAAAGGGTTCGGGAGACTTCATGTCAAGTACCCCCAAATTTTAAAGAATGTTTTTAAAAAGGCGTCAACTAGAGCCAGATCGACAGAGGATTCATCAATTTGGGATAGATAGTACGAATCGTTTAGAAGCTAGTAGTGTTCACACACGAACGGACAGATGGACAGACGGACATTTTGAAAAGAACCACTTTTTCGGTATCAGGGGACCCTAAAACGTGTATTTCCGTTTAAATCTCGAAATCGACTTTCCGCAGCATTACATATCTTTCTCTATACAATGTATATTTCTCCCGTATATACGTATGTATACGAGAAAATAGAAGTATATAAATCCAGTTGCTAAATTTAGAAAAACTAGAGGTACTACACAATGACACAGACTTTCTCGTATAATTGCTTTCTAATTTCCTTGGTGTGGACTTACCCCATCCTCTTGCTATCTGCCATCTATCGTAGCCTAAAGTATATTTTTTTGACATTTTCTCAACTTTTCGGTTTCCTTACATTGGAAGTATTATTTTACGAATATTAAAGAAAAGTAAAACTTCTTCTTCTTCCTAAATAACTATTTTCATTGAAAAATTTCAAGCCGTTTTCGAGAAAATGGCGATTTAACATATCTGTAAATGCAAAATTTGAAGCTCCTTTTTAAAGGAATCTATTGAGTTTTCGAAAAACCTTTTTACAATCATTTGAAGCACGTTCGTTAATAAAGAAAAAAATTGGAGCCGTATTTGAGAAAATGTTTTTGTATTTTTTTTTAAATTACAAATATTTTAAGCTCTATTGCACGAAAACGACTAAATTTTTCGAAAAAATGTACATGGTCTTTGTACTTGATATGTATACAGTACACACATGATGTGTATATGTACATGATGTAACTATTTATGGACAACAAATTTCGTTTGAAGGAAGAATCTCTGTCTTCAATTTTAAAGTTGAAGGAAGACGACGGAAAATATTCAAACTTTTGCAATTCTAGAAACTTCAGAGATAACCGTTAAAATCGGTTCTATGCCACCTTCATAAGCGTATTTTACTCTATTCTTACAAAAAATTTAAAGAAAGAATTTTGAGCCATTTTTGAGAAAATTTTGAAAATGTTGTTCTTGATGCCGAATGAATTAAAACAAAACGTCCGTCAGTCTGTCCGCCTGTCTGTCCGTCCGTCTGTCGTATGTGACCAAACTTTTTTTCATTTAAATCTGTAAATTTACAATCTGTTCAATTCTGAGCAATAAGTAAATATGCTGTTAGAAATTACAAACTTGCATGGAAAGGTCACCTACTGATGATCTTCCTTTATCATATTACACACTTGTAATGTTGACAAAACATTTGGAGTTGATTTTATTACAGTATTATCACTATTGTCATTTTAAAATCTATTTGGCAAATCCAATGGTTTGAACTTCTTCAGTCTTTTGACTTCTAAACTATTGTCCAGTAAGTTGATGGCTAGTACATTATTATGATTTTCTAGTTTGCTGACATATTTATGGCTAAAATATTTAATTTCTTGTTGTACTGTTGGCATGTTAAAATCATTATGTAGCACATCGTTTCGGACGTACCAGGGAGCACTAGCAATGTCTCTCAGAACCTTGGATTGGAATCTCTGTATGGTTTGAATATTTGACCTGCAGGTTGAGCCCCAGAGCTGTATACAGTATGTCCAGATTGGTTTCAAGAATAACTGTATATTAAAAGTTTATTGTCTTCAGCCAGCACAGATTTTCTTCCTAGCAACCAGTATAGTTGTTTGTATTTTATTTGTAGTTCCTTGCGTTTGTGTAGAATATGTGCTTTCCATGTGAGTTTTCTGTCTAGGTGTACGCCTAGGTATGACAGCGGTTTCTTGCGGTAGATCATGATGATTTAGTTGTATTGGAGGACAAGTTCTCTTATTCATAGTGAAAGTGATTTGTTTCGATTTAATTTCATTTACTTTTATACGCCAAGTATTGAACCATAGTTGTAGTTTGTCCTGATGAGCTTGCAGTAGTAATGATGCTTCTTTTGGCTCGTTGTCAGTTGCCATTATGGAAGTGTCATCAGCAAATGTAGCCGTTACAGTATTCTCAGAGATAGGTAGATCCTATGTGTATAGTACATACAGAACTGGACCCAATACACTTTCTTGAGGGACGCCGGATTTTATTGGGTTATTCATTCTCATGTTTCACTTCAAACGAGCGATTGCTTAGATAAGACTGAAGACATAGATAAGACTGAGGACATAATAGGGATATTCAAGCATGTTCTTCAGCTTGTATAGCAATCCTTCATGCCACACCTTGTCGAATGCCTGGCTAATGTCCAGGAAAGCTGCCGAACAGTATTGCTTTCCTTCCAAAGTGTGACCAAACCTAGCGCTTAAACCGTGCGTAGAATTTTTTCTCAATTGAAGAAACTCCTGTCCTTTTTGCATGAGCTGAAGCTCGGCGATTTTGAAATGCACTGAATAATTTTTGGGGGGCATTATATTTTCCGCAGGAACATTTTCAAAATGTTTTCAAAAACGGCTCGAATTTTTTTGTTTAAATTTCTTGTAAGAATAGAGTGAAATACACTTATGAAGATGGCACAGGCCCGATTCTCAGGATTAACTCTGAATTTTAGGAAATTGTAAAATAATGCATTTTTTCGGTAACTTCTTACAACTGCAATATTGAAAATGGAGACTTTTCCAAAATTGAAATTTGTTGTCCAGCAATAGTTCTTTCATTAATATAATGTAGATTTTTTGTTAATTGTAATAGTTTTCGTGCAACAGAGCGTGAAATATTTGCAATTTTAAAAAATTTCACAAACAAGTTTTTCTCGAAAACGGCTCCAAAGTTTTTCATTAAATGTTTGGTACGGTTAGCGCTAAACGAACCCTATATGATGACATAAATGCCATATTGCTCTGTTCTTTTGTTTTTTTCAAAAATATAATTTTTTGACTTGTCTCTGACGTCAGTAATATTTACATTAGAGGCGATTTCTTCACGTGTTTGTATTTATGAGTACATGTGCTTTAATTAATGTTAAGTAAAGTGTCTCGAAAACTCAATAGTATTTTTTAAAAATTAGCGCATACTTACGCATTTTCAGTAACGCTGAAACACCATTTTCTCAAAAATGGCTCCACATTTTTTCTTCAAACGTTTCCTACGAATAGTGGTAATGGTACCGTTTATTATCGTAAAGTTTATTTTAGTGGCGATAGATGGCAGCTGGCACGAGGATGGGACAAGGCTGTAAAGCCAACCCACACCAAGGAAATTAGAAAACTTAACTACGAGAAAGTCTGTGCCATTCTGTAGCACCTCTAGTTTCTGTAAATTTTTTCCTCGTATGTATCAAAGACGGTAGAAAATGGCGCTAGTCTGAATTCCGGCAAACTCTCTGTATTTTCGATAATTGTACAATCTTAAAATTTCGAAACTATGAAATTGAAGGTAACTATAGAATTAAAAATGCATGCCTTATACAGAACTTGTTCTAAAATATCAGCTCTTTAAAAATTGTAGTACAGAATTGTTTGAAGAGGCGAGTATTTTCTGTGTAATTTGTGCTTAAAATGTACTAAGCACTTTATAAGAAACCGTTTTCTCAAAAATCGCAAGAAATATTTTCTTGATTTTTTTTCACAAATAGAACAAGAAAACCTTAAAAGAATGGCGCAGATATAATTTTGAAGGTTCTGATAAAGTTGAAGGTTCTGAATTTTAGAAAATTGTTAATTTAGAAATAGGGCGAGATAGTATGTATTGTTAAGGACCGCTTAGTTTTTTTTATATTTCCCTTATATTTGAATTGAAATAGGACTTTAAGAATATCGTACAAGGATAACCCCTACATTTTATACGCAAATTTTCATTGATACATTTGGAGACTTTTTGAAAAACCGTCGTTTAAGAAAGAGTTTTGAATTGTATAGAAACTGCATTTGAAATTATTTGAAGCACTTCTTCTCACAAACGCAGTTGTATATAAAAAACGTTCGTAATGTAAATACTAACGACAGTAGATGTATCAAAAAAGTACATTGCAGATACGTATAAAAAACGTTCGTAATGTAAATATTAATGACGGAAGATGAATCAAAAAATTATATTTATTGAAATTTATATTTTGTGTTTGTTATATTTTTTAATTTTTTGTGTTAATGTGTGTTTTGTGTTGTATATTTTATGTTTGTTTATTTGAAACAACAA
This sequence comes from Teleogryllus occipitalis, assembly GCA_011170035.1. Classification (NCBI taxonomy): domain Eukaryota; kingdom Metazoa; phylum Arthropoda; class Insecta; order Orthoptera; family Gryllidae; genus Teleogryllus; species Teleogryllus occipitalis. The sequence continues at coordinate 81,516 of BLKR01005164.1, read as the reverse complement.
AATAATTCATAAAAATGCAATTTATGTCTTTTTATTCAGTGAATTTAGCACTACCCATACAGAACGTTTAAAGATTAAAATATTATGCAGTTTTGAAAAAATCTTATTTTTAATATATTGCTCATATTTTAATCAAGATTGCGCGAAAAAAACTAATATTTTCAGAAAAGTTTACATATTTTATAATAAACTAATTGTGAAGGACAAATATCATCTGATCATCTATCACTCCAAATAAATCACCTTCAATTTTTTTAAAATTATTTTTGTATTGCAGGGCCCCAATTCGGGCTAGATCAATAATGGAATATTTTTTTTACAAAAATTCTACAAATATTTTAGGCACTAGTGTGTTCACAGACAGATAAGAAGACCGACGGATGGTCGTTTGGAAAAAAGAAAAACAACCACAACACTCTTTTCGTATCAGAGAACCCCAAAACGTGCACTTTGAAATCTTGAAATCGAATGCAATATTCTGAGAGAATGAATAGGATCGATAAAAGACGTCTCGTAGAGGAAACCTTGAAATATTCACGTTTCAGTTTTTTATTATATTCTCTTCTACAAATTTACAATCAGTTCAGTTTTTAACATTAAGAAAATGGTACAAAGAATAAAAAATAACAAATAAATCACTACTATGACAGGTAGTGATGTCTGCAGCGCGTCTGACCGGGAGGTCCTAGGTTCGAGTCCTGACGGCGGCAGGATTTTCGACACTAGCTTTCCAGCTAGGTCGAATTCAGTCGCTGTCTGGAGGAAAATTCTAGCGGCCGGCTGCTCTGATCGGTAGTTTTCCGTGGTTCCTCCGATCAATACCAGGCGAATGCCGGAGCAGTACCCTACCAAACGGGCCATGGACCGCGCGCGATTTGTCCTTCCTCTTCCTTGTCCTATCCTCTCCCCTTACACACGCACACACACACTAACATGCACTACACTACCACATATTCCGGGAGACTGGTCGGGAGCTTAGAGCTTTTCCTGGCAGGGGCGATGCCCTGCTGGTGGGAGAGTCCTGGTTAGGGGAAACCCCACTAGCCGACGGTACGTCAGCGCCGGATCTCGCCATCCAGCAGGGGAAGATCACAGCCATCTCCCGAGAAAAAAACATGCACTACACTAACGGGATTAATGACCGAAGTAGTTGACGCGCCCGGAAACACGAAAAATCAATCAATAAATCAGGTAGTGATGTATTTTATAAGTTTCAAGAGTAAAATGTTTTATCGTGTCAGTCTGTATACGTGTTGGACAATCTAGTACGTTACTTGGAAGGTGGTATGCTGCTCGTACAATCTCTTCTGATACAGCATTTGACTTTGTAGCAATAGTTTTCGCTTGGTAGTGAGATCATCCAGTGGAATTACATCGATGTCTCTGTGGAAAGTCTAGTTTTTCACAAACCATGGATCGTCGCAAAGACATCTTATGTTTTAGTTTTGAATCTTTGAAATATATCCCAATATAGTGCTTCCCTCATTGTGGTGTCGGATTAATCCATTGGCGTTGGAAGAGATAATTTAATTTTTTGTTATTTTTTAAGCTCCAGTAGTGCATTATAGACATAAATGTCGTTTGTATCTAGACGTTACCTTGCAGTAGGTTCTCGTATTTTCAGCACCGATGGCATTGAATTGGTTTTCTTTTTATACGGTGCTTCAAATTTGATAATTGCATTCAAAATTTGTCAATTTTGTTAATTTATTTGTTGTTTTCATGTGGTTCTAATTCAACAATATTGTAACGATACCGAATATTGTACTCTGGATAATCATAAGCAAAATGTTGCGCAATACACGTGCTGATGCCTTTTGCGTCTTTTCAGAGCCGCCGGACGGTTAATTCGTTTCGCCCAGCTGCATACGCGTCACCTTAGCGCCAGGCGAGCGGGAGGAGAGCTCTGTTTATTTTCTCCAACGCCGGTCGCGGGATCTAGCTGGGGGAGGGGGCTGCGCAGTTCGGAGACTCCGGGATAGACCACCTGCGATTGTTTACTAAAAGTGTGCAAGTGAGAGCGCATTATGGAAAATTCCACTCGACACACCGGCAAGACGTAGAAGCTGATTGGACAAAAATTAGTTAAGACGTAGAACCTTTTCACCAATGGAAGCACGTTTTGGCAAAATTCTCCTGAAACTTCTAGAACATTTGGGAAACTGGAGGGGGAATAGGCTTGTGAGCGCTGGCAAGCGCTGAGCACGCAGAACCGAAGGGCGGAAGAGGAGAGTGCTGACGTGCGCTGATCACGCAGGACAGAAGGGCGGGAGAAGGGCAGTGTCCCGCTACCTTGAATTGCGGACGAGTAGCTCCTCCGGTTACTTACTTATCGAGGGAACGAACGATTAGATGATTACTGTATGTGTAAGAGAGTAATCGAGTATAATTTTTTTGTATCTGCCGATGACGCCCGCGTAGCACGTCACAAGTTACGTGTCGATCATTATCGCGCTGTCGGACGCCTGAGTTGTGAGCTTTCGTCTCCACCATCGTCACCACCGCTGCGGTCATCGTCGCCGCCGCCACCGTCGCCGTGGTCACACTGCGCCACCACCGCCGCCGCCGTCGCCGCCGACGCGGGACACAAGGACTCCCCTGCACCCCCGAGACACGCCGTCTGGCGTGAGGTTTGGCGACCTGTGGAGGTTGCTCACCCCAGCGGGCCTGCCTGTAAACGGTGACTGTGCACTGATTTGTCGAGCTGCGGCAAAATCTCCATCACGCCCTTCAGGCACAACGTTTATTTAAAAAAACTTATCCAGGGTTATAGTCAACCTCCAGGAAGTGCTGGCCGCGCATTGGAGCCTTCCTCATAACGTTAAGTTTTCTCTAATGTACTAACTTTGTACCGTAAAATTAGCGTAAAATTAGAAGTATCAGTTATTCCTGAGCTCAGACCTTGATTTTTGTCTTTTAAAATTTTAATTATTTTATTAAAGTTCACTTGTGTTCAAAATAACCTTTATTTAATTAATCACGTAGCTAAATCCGTCCACCATCTATATTTCTAGAATCTACATGCTTCCTGAGCTAGCCGGCCACACGAGCCCAGGTAAGCACAGGTAGGTTTGTGAAGTGTCCCAATAAACACACCAGGATTCTTAAAAGGATTTTATTCCAAAAACCAGGTACAAATGTCGCTGTGCCGAACCACCAGAAGATAGTACAGAGAGAGAGAGAGAGTAGCCGTGTCGTCGTAAACCAGAAGATATACCAGAAGTTGCCGAGTCGCCGAGTAGCCGTAAGGGGAAGTCCAAGTACGCAGCGCCGTCGTCGTCGTCGTAACTCTCCACACAATAACTCCACAACACCACAACATACACTCTCACTACCGCAGCCGCTCACTGTCTGGCTGGCGTTGAGCCAGAGCCCGGCGGGGCTGTAGGCCCGCCGGCTAGCTGCGGAGTAGGGGCGGGAGCGAATCCCTAAACGCCTGGTCGCGCGTGACGGCCGCGCGCAGCCGGGCTCGGCCGGCTCGCACCGGTTGTCACTTTCCGTCGCATGGGGCGGTAACGCGCCGCTGACGTCACCCGGCGGTGGCGCTTTCAATTGTGCGCGGCCGGTCACGACAGTTTGGGAGACCGAGTTCGGTGCAATATACACAGAGAGAGGGGGTTATTGGTTTCCGGATGTCGCCCATAATGTATGTTAGCAACAAAGTGGCACAGAGATTTAAGTTCATCTTTGATTTCTTCTTCGTTCACTGATGGGTGAATGTAACGAAGTAATACACGGAATACTCTGTTTTGTTTTGGTGGAAATGTATGGTATTCCGCTTTTCTCGTCCTTTTCTTTCTGTAAACTTGAAAACTGTGTATGGTATTATTTTTACTTCGTCAGTATACATTTTTTTATAATGAATACCTTTACATGCACGTGTTACTGGTCTATTGATAGTAATTCTGTATGGAAAACTCCCGCTCAGAAATATTTTTTAGAGTGTTAACAAAAATTGGGGAGAGCCGCTTTGTCGCATCACAATGTTTTCGGTCCGTACAAGCGAATTATAGGGCGCGCTTTGAGATAGGTAACGTTTTAATACCAACACAACACATACAACATTTTTATGAATTCGATTTATTAAATTTAAGATGAAATCAAATACAATAAATAAATAGTATAATGCTCAAATAAGTAAAAACGTTACAAAACTGATTTGGTTAATAGATATGAAAATTTGCAAGTTTGGAATGTTCTCGTGAATTTATAATTGCCACCAGTCACTCTTATTTCACTGTTACATGTCACCTTTTTTGGATATGCTTCTTGAGTAGCAGTACTACTCATAAGATATATAATGCACATTGACTAACATCCACGAAATATTTTTTTATGTTATGTAATATTCTAAATAACGTTTGAGTTGAGTAATCTAAATGTAGTTTCATTAGCGCAATTTACGCAGTTATTCACATTATTATAACTCTCAAATACGCCATAACCCTTTTCATATATTTCTCACGATTTTACTGGAAACCACTGTCCGTAGCTTCGTTAGCTTCACAATATTCTTTCATTTTGTACGAAAAAATCAGTCTATCAACGATTATGCAATTGTAATTAGATACACTGTTTTGTTTATCTGACATCATATTGACAAATGTAGATTACAATGCGTCTTTTCACTTAGACACAAGAAAAGTTTTCTCGTTTACCTCAGCAACGAACTAGTCAACCATAAAGTGTTGTATGCACCGCGGGCGTTACTAGATGTTTTTGCCCCTCAGGCGACTTCCAACCCCTCGGGATCCTTCCAACAGGGGCGCTCGGGTTGTGAAGTGCCCTCGGGGCAAAAACATCTACTTAACGCTGTAGATACATTAATAACTTCTACGTGATTTTCCCCATTCCTAATCCAGGTTTATTTGACTACCAATAATATAAAAAATTGAAAACTTGTGCAAGTTGGTCGCTGTGAGAGAGCGAGCGTGATAGCGGCGAATTTCTCAGGAATGATTCATCTCGCGATAAAATAAATGTTCAGTCGGCTTTCCCCCGTACCAGGACTCTCCCACCAGCGGGGCACCGCCTCAGCTGGGAAAAGCTCTAAGCTCCCGACCGGTCTGCCGGAATATGTGCTAGTGTAGTGCATGTTAGTGTGTGTGTGTGTGTGTGTAAGGGGAGAGGATGGGACAAGGAAGAGGAAGGAAAAATCGCGCGCGGTCTGTCGTCCGTTTTTAGGGTACTGTTCCGGCATTCGCCTTGTGTTGATCGGAGAAACCACGGAAAACTACCGATCAGAGCAGCTGACCGCTAGAATTCTCCTCCATACAGCGGCTGAATTCGACCTCACTGAAAAGCTAGTGTCGAAAATCCTGCCACCGCCAGGACTCGAACCTAGGACCTCCCGGTCAGAAGCACTGCAGTGACATCAGTTGATACATTGAGCTACCGCTCCCGGTCGGTTGTTTGGGCTGAGTTTTTTGTCTTTATGGAATTTGCAGGGTCCCGTAACGACCGCTTGGACCTTAATTCGGGCCTTGTGTTGTTCAGAAATAGAATAGACAGTCGTGGAAAATAAACACCGTTTACGGATGATTGGTCCCTAGAACCAGTATTCCCCATATTACATCATCAACTTTCAGTTGTATTACCTACCTTTTTCTTTACATTCACTACGATTATTATTCTGTGTATACGAGAGTATTTGAGAAAGTAACGTGATTGAGGAAGATAAATATTTTTTAATCATTGCTCTGCCATATAATATTAACTTGCAGATGATGGTAATGAACAAAGGTCATCTGAAACAGCTTCTCATGATTTGTGAAATTTGGTTTGGAGCGTGTGTTAAGACCTAAACTTCCTTATGTACAGAGCATTCTAACATTTCACTAATGAAAGTGTCTTCTGTTTGCAGCTCTGTCGATGTACTTCATGCAGACTTCTGCCTGGACTTGGCTGACGGCGCTGTGTGTCAACATGGCGAGGGGCTTCAGGTACGAAAAATATATCATATTCTAAATAAAGTGCAGTCATCTGTTACTACAGCTATTCGCTTTCCTGAGGGTACTCTGCATCTACTATTTTCATGGTCGTCATGGTCAAATATACCTTCTCTCTTGGGTCGTGTTTTACGAAACACCATGTTCAAACTCTCGTTCCAGGATCAAATCAAAGAAATCAGTAAATCATTAAAACATCAAACAATAATCACGAAACCGAAATTGATTAATTAGACATTCCGGGCGCGAACACTGGTGAATCAAGAAGTAGGGGCTTCCATTACACGAATATCTGGTGATTTTCATTCAGGGCTCTTAGGCCGACTCAGTCTCTTTTCGTAGTGAAAGATTCCAGTCCAAGTGATTTTCAGGTAATGCAACGTATATATAACGTTCAGACCCTGAAGAACGTGAGAACAAGTTAATTGAGAGTTTGCAAACAATGATTCTGCTACTAAAAAACCTTGTTTCCTGAGGAACATGCAAAATCAATAATAGAAAAAGAAAGTGTGAAATAACTTCAGTAAAACGAAAAGTGATACAATTACACCTTACAATAACACTCATTTGTTTGCGCTTAATTCATTCGCTCTATACAAACATACAAAGTACAAAACAGTTACAAATACTACAAATACTACACAGTTACAAATACTTACAACAATTAAGAAACAGTTGTCCAATGTCGCGCTTATGCCTGCCATGCTTAAAATGCATCTTGCTTGTAAAACAAATTTTGCGGCCAATTTAATTATGCTAAATTCGTATTTTTACGGCGAGTATGAGCATAACTTTTATTTGGTTTTTATATTCTCTTTTAAGTCCTACAATTTGAAAGTCGATATATTTATCAAATAGGAAAGAAATTGATTATAAAAAAAATATTTTTCAATGTGCATTACGCCCAAACAATTGTTTCTGCTTTTCTATCAAAGGGATATTGAGCAACCAAATAACTGTATTATTATTTTTTTTTAAAGTCCCCTGTTATCACCGAAAGTCAGAAACTATTTGTTCCTCTTGTTTAAAAATTACCATTAAAAAAATAGGGAAACATACTGTTTAGCTGTTTGCTATAAACTGTACTGCATTGGATGAATGTAGTGTTAAGGTTTTCAAATACAGAAATATTCAATTTTGTGTTTTGAAAGATCACATGAGTAGAATTACACATCACAAAATACTACTTCATTTACACAAGTATAGATATTTCTAAATGAACGTATATAACTTTATGTTAATATTTTCAATTCAATTTATCATTCAATAATTCAGGATCATCGTTCTAAAACTGTTAATTTGATGTTTTATGTTATAATATAGGAATGCGAGTGCATGTGAAATCGTGTTACATTCTCTCTTCCTCTAGATTAGTAAGTGCATCCAAACAGAATTTTTGTTACAAAATGAAACATCGCTAGCTGACCTCCTAAGTATCAATGCGAATTTAAAATATTTGTTCTTTATAAATACAGTAAAATTGCACATTTTTAAATTCTAACGTCAACTAACAGAAATTCACTAGGGAACATCCGTTGCAATGTGAAATATCATAGCAAATTCTTAATACGTATAAAATGACTGGCCATAAGGTAGTTTAACCTTATTCGATAGATGACATGTTATCCGTAATGAAACTTCATTGCAAAATTGTATTTCTTTGCATTGTTAGTACATATTTTTAAAATATATTATTAATTATATTATTAATAAAACATTTTTATGATTGTTAAACATTTCAATGAAATTTCGTGAATTCCTAAATGGTTGAAAATAAATACATTCTTAAAATTGAAGTATTGTAGCATCTTAAAATATTACAAAGATTCGTGGTTAGAAAAACCATTTTTTACTACTAAAATAAATAAAAAAATCTTGTTAAAACAAGTCAAAGTGGTTTAGCGTTAATGTTTACAGTTCTGTAAATATATATGACGTAGCATTTTCTCGTGAAAATACTTAGAACGAACTTGGTGGTCAAGTTATATTATCTTCCCAACACAGACTACATTTCAGTTTCCATCCCACAAATATCGGCAGAGTTCGAAGGTGGGTTGTTGGACGCTACTCTCCATTCTATGAAACTCCCGAAACCTTGAATTTTTCACGACCATCTGTACAGGAAGGACGTAGCGGTTTATCAAAAGAAAACGGACCATTCAAGGTATCTCATGATCAATCGTTGAAAAAGTTTAACCAATAAAATCTACCTGTGAGGAAATTATCAAGTAATCAATGTTAATTATCACCGCTTAACATTGTGTTTACCATTTCGATATTTTCAGCATCCCAATAACCTATAGAAAACGAATGTTTTTCAGGTTATTATAAAAAAATTCAATAAATATATGCATTTATTCAAGTTATTATTTGTAAAACGCTGAAAAATCTAAAATGTTATTTTAATCTGTGTATTCATCGGAGGTGTGAGATTAAAAAAAAACTGACAAGCAGAGAAAATTAAAGTAATTGTGAGTGATTGATTAAGTTGAATCTTCAAATGAAAACCAATGTTTCTTGCTTCTTATAATACCACCTTGTTTAATAAACATGTAATTACATGTGATAAATATATTTAAACATGCAAATTAATGAAAATTTTGAAAAGTAAAATTATCAATAAAACTTTCATTCATCTTATTACAATACGAAATCGGAGAATTATCAAACAAGGCTCTTAAGCCGAAATTGATAACCAATTGAATATTGTAATACAATTACGATTTGAATATCATAGAAAGTTAGAAGCAGACAGTGTCTTCGTGTACAAGTCAAGTCACGTGTGCAAACCTCGCATTAGGTTTAAAAATAGATGAGACTGAGTAGTTAGAGAGTAACTTCCTACTGAGATTGGAAGAAAGACGGCGGCCATGGCTGTCAGCTAAAATAAGTACCTATTTTTAAGGCTGTGTAGGAATGTCTTTGTTTTCAAGTGGACTAGGATGCGCAGTGCGTGTATTTAACGCGCTTCGTAGCCTGTTCACGTTGGTTTGTGCATGTATTTGTCGATGGTAAGGAAGGGTTGTGCGGATCAGGAAGGCGAGGAAAATCTGTTTCACTATCTAAAACACTAAATTTGTTTTGAGTTGCGACTGGATGTTGTCGGTGTCTTGTGTGCAGTCTCGGGTGCACGGTTTGGAAGATTTGCGGTGTTGTCGGGTTGTACCCAACCGTCTGTGTAGAGAACGATCTCTTTCAACCTTCGCATATGTTGATCAAAACTATTGTTTACGTGTGTGAAGGCTTTCAGAAGGTCGGTTTTGAGCGTGTAGGGAGTAAAAAGAGTAGAACGAGCAGTAGCCATGTCACGAATGCGTTTTTAATGTATGTGATAAACATTGGAATAAATACAAGAAAACTCGGATGAGAGCAACAAGCTCCTAGCTTAATATTTTTAAAGTGTGAGATAGTTGTGTATTTAATAAATTAAAAAGTAAGATTCAATACATGAATGAGAAGGTAGGCTACGTAGAAAATATATTGAAGCTAGGACTTACGAAATTTGGCAATGTGGCTACGTAGATTTTCGTCCTTTTAAGCTGCTGCTGTTTAATACAATCAGTAGACCATACTTTATTGTAATTACATAAAAGATATTATCTGAAAGTTTGTCTTGGAAATATAGAATAAAATTTGGAAAAAAATTCAAAACTATTCGATACACCGTCCACGTAACGTCCAAAGCAATGGAATCGTCACTTGTCACAGAAATACAATAAATCTTTCAGTAATTAAATTAGTATAGTGATTTAATATCCGAAATAAACTGAACTGTTTATAGGTTTTGACACTTATCACCACCTCGTAAATCTGAAATTCGTTAAGGTTTCAGTATCCGTTTAAACTTCGTAATCATATGGTTGTCTTGGTTATATGAAGAAAACCAATCGAAATTATATTTTCAGCTAACCTGCAACAATAAATGAAAGCACTTACACACCAGTTACCGTCAAATCGCTAAAAATAGTAGATAAATCACAAGAATTCAAGAGCACAACCAGATGCGTCCGTCCAACAAAATGGTTCAACCAGTTCAATTGCCACTACGTCATTCACACCTTGCCTACATTACGAACAACACACAAGAACTTGAAAGAATGCAGGGTAAAACAAATTAATTGTGCCACTATACTTGGTAAAGAAACATCGTTTCATCTAATTTAGATTTATAAATGAGTAAACATCAATCTCCTCCAAAATCGGAGAAAACTAATAAATCAATAAATCATCAATAATTGCAATGGTATTACCTTACTTCAAACTTCTGAGACTCATTTTTCACTTAGTGTTCTTTTAATAGCGTGTGAAACACATCGCAAAATGTAGAATGTCCAGAGTACTTTGTTGTTTTTTTTCAAACTCACTTCATTACATCTCTGCAGAGCGTGGCGTTGGATATTACTAGAGATGATAGATTTTAGCAATTGTTAAATTATCGAAACGTTAGCAAACGCTGAGAAAATTGGTAATTGTATGTTTGATGGTCGGTTCAGTCAATTTCGGAAGATTTTCAATCTGCGATAACATGCGAAATTGATCCCAAAATGCGAGATTACGTACAGCGTGCAAACCGTCGTGAATCTGGAATATAATTGCTAAATTGCATTTTATGGTTTCCTTCATGTTCGCTGTCTAACTACGGATGCGACAGCGCCAACAACAGATCGATGATTGAAAACATTTAATATGAGAATGACCGTGTTTGTTAATGTATAATGAAGATGTAACTGGCAAAAGAAAGTAAAAAAAAATAACACTTTAAAAAACTAATCCTTAAAGACTGAGTTGTCAGGATCTTCTCAAGGAATCTCAGCTTCCTCAGTTCGCGGTACGGAGGTCACGGGAGGTACAGAAAGCCCTGCGCCTGCAACGCACGCATTACTCCTTACGCTTTTATATTTGTTGAAATTCGCTGCTGAGGCTTCGAATATAGCTTAAGTGATTTGAGAGGTTTGAAGATTGGGCCGAAGATCCTCAAATACGTCTTCCGGAGTTTTTGTCATAAGGGAAGATTCTGAAGACGATAAGTATTAAGACTGGCAGTTTACTTTGGCGTTAGTCTCTGCTTGTAAGCTTAAATATTGAAAAAAATATCAGTGCTACAGTCAAAATATCAGTTATTTTGGTGTATTGTTTGTTTTTTCAACAATTACACAAACGTATTTATTTTTAAATATCTCTCATGCCGTTAATATACATTTCTATCGACTTGTATACATTATTACATTTCTGAATGGAAGTGCTTCAAATGACTTCAAATGTTTTTCGAAAACTCAATAGATTCCTGTGAAAAAGAGCTTCAAATTTTGCATTTACGGTCCTACTTAATCGCCATTTTCATAAAATGGCTTCAAATTTTTCAATGAAAATTTGTATTTAGGGCGAGGTTTTACTCTTCTTTAATATTCTTGAATTCATATTTCGTATCGAGTATTAGGAAACCGAAAAGTCGTGAAAAATGTAAAAAAAAAAAAAAAAAAAAAAAACTTTGGGCGACGATAGGTGACAGCTGGCCAGAGAATGGAGCAAGACCTTAAAGCCAGATCACCACAAGGAAATGAGAAAAAATTGCTGCAGGAAAGTCTGTTCCATTCTGTAGCACCTCTAGTTTGTAATGCAGACGGCGGGTTTTGAGGGAAAAATCAGGCACGCGACATTTAATTCTTCCCAAAGAATGGTAATAATTGTTTTTATTCGTTATTAGACGCCAAATTTGAGTTAATTTGTCCGCCTTTGTGTTTTCATTCACAAATGGTGGAATATTAAATTAGTTTCCCTTATTTCCTGATTTTAATGGAAGAATCTAAATAGCAACAAAATATTTTTTTATCTCAGGTTCTTCCTTAATAATAAATTTCGAAACTAATGCCACAAAATGCAAAATCCTGTGTAATGTCTTATGTAATATAATGCTATAGCCTTGTTTTCAAATTGCGATTTTTTAAATTTTTTAAAAAAATTATTTTCTTTTGGATACAACAATACAAAGATCAGTGTTGATACACTCTACATTTGTTATAGTTGCTTATATCTACTTACAATAATTTTACAAATGATCTTAAAATAACTCACATTACTACTAGGGTAGTAGAGGTATCTTTGTACAATATCTCTACTTTGGATGGAGATTGAGAATTTATTTAGGAATGTATGGAAAGGAAATTTATTTTTAATGCGGGTTCTGTGAGTTGGATTTTGGCTGAGTCTTAGCGGGGTTAGTTTGGATTTTTAAATTTAATGTGCTAAATTCTGCCATCAAATTGCATTACTTAGTGAGCAGGGGGAGAGGGGCGATGGGCGAAACGAGATACAAAGGGCGGGGTATACGGTGAAGGGCCGACTCAAGCGCAGCTCGCCAGTGCCAGAATGAAACATGCCGACGCTCGTGTTAAATGAGTTAGTGATCCCAACCCAATGCAGAATGCGCTTTAGCTTTTACCTGCGAAACGATGCGTATTGGTTAGCAGCGCTTTTGCGACCGGTCGATTCTCGACGGGCGATAAATGTTTGTTAGCCCTCAAATGCAAACGCACCATAAGTCGATCATCACCATCGACCATGGGTTTTCACTGTGAGGTGAATTGTTAAGAGCGATTCCAGAGCGATGGACTGGGATTTTTCATACCTTTCAACCGAACAATCGGCAGAAAAGAAGTTAGAATGTCCTTTTGTACGGATTAATCTGCTCGATTTACATCGTATGCAAACTAAATTACATTTTGACGTACTAAATTATATAGTATATATAGTATATATATGAGAAAGAATAATTATTATAACTAACAATTCACACACATAAGGAATGGTATACTGATGATTCCGCACTATTTTTATTCACTTTATATGAGAAACATATTTGGAAACTTTTTTCTTGATTGCAAATTATATTATCGATATATGCCTCCTTATTAACATGCGTGTTCCATGTTATCACCTCCCTTCTGTTTTTTTCCAGATGCAAGTTGAAAACTTAGTATTCCATATTCACGTACGCTCACTACAATTTACTGAAGGTGTAGAGCTTGATTTTCACATTCGTTTGTTGAAGAAATTGTCGACAATGTTAACCATAATTAACGAATTTGTCATATTAAAGAAATTCTTTAGAGTTGTTCGCGAAGAAGTTCCTTGAGCTCACAAGATGTTGGTGGTGCGTTTTCGTATCTTTCCAGTGCCTCGGGTTTGTCTACAAGATTAATATCCGAGGAACATTAAATACGCTTACGTATCAACTCTCAGTTTATAAAATTATCTTGCGACAGAAATGGTACTTTGCTTTAAAGCGATTGAATTTCATCCTGCGCCTTCAGACTGCGTCATTACATTTTCTGTCAGTATTAGAGACTTTCAGTTGAACGATCATAATTCTTCCGTACATTCTAGATACACGTTTATAACGAAATGTCGCGATACTTTTGTCCTTTCTGTCAAACTGTTGTAGATATTCAGCTGATCAAAATTGAAATAAATTTTAATATTGTGTGTAATATTTTGAAACGGAGAAACAAAAATAAAGTAAGAAAGAAAATTTTCAATTTCCTTAAGGAAGTTATTTCCTTTCTTAAATTATTCAATATCCATCACTTCAATTTTATGCATTCAATTGATTTTGTATTTAACATTGCATTATAGCTTTTACATTCAGTAAAAAGTTATCAATTTCTCTAGTTTACAACGATTCCATGTATCAATCTTATACCTTTAATTTACATTATAACAGAAATGCATAAATGCATTTCATACCTGTACTGTTGGGTTGTGCAAGGAACATTTTGACATCTAGGAGTAAAAATATCTTAATCTTCTTCAATCTTTTAATTAAATATTCCCTTTCCTCTTTGTTGCCGTATTACATGATTTAGATCGTAATTATAGTATCAGCAATGACATGTTGGATCAGATGTCACTTTAACTCTAAATAATAAAGAGTTTAGACTATAATGTCCAGCTGTACATCGGTTCACCATTGAAGCAAAATCTCGCTCAATGGGTTTTCATGAAACCAAAGTCTCTCTGCTTCTTTATAATACGATGCAAAATATTCCTTGCCTTTCATGTTATCTTCTTGCTTAATTATTTCAATCGTTACCTTCATAGCACTACTCTTAATAATATAATGTAAATCAGTTTAAGGTATTTTTGGTTTTGAAGGTATCTTAGTTGTAGCGGTTTTTGCCAACGACTCAGCCATTTCATTCTCAGCCTTTGTGCACAGGTATCAATATATGAACTTTAAGTTATTGTCTGCATGAAATTCCTTTAACTTCTTTTTAATATCCAGTAAATAATAATTAGTTCTTATATTTACTAATTTGTTAATAGCACACTAAGGGAATCAGTGTAAATATCAACATCTCTGTGCTCTAGAGCTATGTCCATTGCATCTCTCATAGCTATACATACTGCCGTGAAAAGTTTTAAAAAAAAGTTTGTTTTTGTGATAGTATTTTCACGCACTTTCTTCTCTAAAAAATCAGACCATAGGACACGTGGTGCTCGCGGCGGAGTCGCAGTGAATGAAAGAGCGACCCAGTTCCCTCTGTGCGAGCGCGCGCCGCCCAATACTTTTGACGGTGACGACAGGAGCTTCATCCACCGTTGAACAAAGGCCGCTGCCTCCTCGCGCTGTTCTTACTCGTCAACGCAGTTTAATTATCTCCGCGGAGAGACGGATGTCTGCACATAAAACTGAGGTGCGAGTACAGAAAACTCCCACGAGGGGCGGTGGCGGCGGCGGCGGCGGCGGCGTTTTGTTCCCTATCCGGCGGGAGCGGAGGCGTAGACGGGGTTCGGGCAAGATTAATATTTAGAAACTCCGCTGAAATTTTCTCCGCAAACAACGTCTCTTGCGACGGAACCGGCGGCTGGCGCTCTTAGCCAAGTTGCAGGCAGTTTGCGACGCCACGCGATCCTCGGGGAGGGAGAAGCTGGGAGGGTGGGGGCGATCGGTGCAGGTGCTAGCGAAGAGGAGCAGAGGCGAGACGCCACTAGTGATCCGACATCGATAACAAAAATCAATGTTTACAAACATCGATGTTCAAAATTAAGACATCGATATTAATAATATATCAACCAAAAACCATCGATGTTTTAAAGCTGGTTTAGTAATGTCTAATGTTAAATTCGCCCTCAACAAAATTGAATTCTACAGTGATCCAGTTTATTAATTTGTAATTCAGATTTACAAGGAAACAAAGTTTAAAAAACGCCTCTCCGTGTGCGAAATACGAAGGAGGACATAGAAAATACCAGGGCGTTGAGGTTATTTCGGGCGGGTATGTCTGATCGATGAAGATCGAACAAACCGGGTTCATTTGAATCGCACAGAATAACTGACAGTAAGTCAATCAGTTATTATTTTATACTTTTAACATTTACAAAATGTTGATGATGGGAAGTTTTAATTCACAAAATATCCCGTTAAAAACATTGACTTCAATAATAATAATAATAATAATAATAATAATAATAATAATAATAATAATAATAATAATGTCTTTATTAATGGCGAGGCTCAGGCCATAGGGCCTGCTCTTCCGCCTAACCACTTTAACATTGATGTTTTGAAAACTTCGACATTGATATCGCATCAGTACACGCCACGGGGTGAACTAAGTGCGTCGCATTTTTTTTCACTTAATTTGAATCCCGATTTTTTTTATTTAAGACTTGAATTTTTGATGAAAAGAGGTCTTTCAATGCATCGTAATTATGTAATAAAGTGTCTGTTCCGGTCGGAGCGGTGATGCCAACTTGGCCCAATTCGTGTGGGGATAATGAGGTTGGAGATCAGAGGATGTCGACAGCGGACTGAGAGCGATGGTTCTCCCCAGGAGGGAAGGGCGTGCGGAGGTGAGGTGGTGGGGAGTGAGTGGGTGGGGTGGAGAGAGGGGAGGAACAGATGACGAGAAAGGTAGATAGTGATGGAAGGCCGGGGATGAGATTAGAGGGGAAGGGAAGTGCGACTTACGAGGCATCGCGTGGCAATGTTCTCGTGAGTCTTCAGGCAACAAGATAGCCCAAGTGATTTAGGAAGAGACGCTCTGCAAATTCTTTAAGAAGATAAAGGAGAGATTACAATTCAGTGCTCCTGTTACCTTCGAATTGTGTGCAAAAATGTCTGATGTGTCAAAAAATACTCATTTGGAGGAACCAGCCTGTTTCCTTTTGTGTAGATATTTACTTAACATGTTACGGGCTCAAATTCCATGTTTGTGGGTCCTTGATACCGAAATATCGATTGATGACAAAGTTTGTTCGTCTGTCGGCCCGTCTCTCTTTCTCAGTCTGTGATCACCGCTAACGGACAAACCTTTAAAGCGATTTTCTCCAAAATTGATATTCCCCGATCGATCTGAACGAACTCGAAGACCTGCGAGTTTCAACCGGATATACTGATTTTTGATACTTCACATGGAGCTAATATACCGTTTTCGAACTTTTCTGAAAAATAGCAATGATTTGTTTAATTACACTCCCTCGTCCCATAAGTAAAGAATTCATTAAAAAAATGTCGGGTTTCATCTTCGTTGAAATCCTTGCTTATTTGAACTGCACATGTTCCCATTTTGTCGGAATAATCTTGCAGTATTAAAGAACTGACTTTTTTCCTGAATGAAATTGGTTGTTCACAAGACAGATCTTTAAATAATATCATGTTTAAGTTTTCGCTAGTAGTATTTTTCGCGAAATTTTGTATGATATAGGCAATATTGAAAACTTTTAAATCTTTTTTTTTTCAAAAAGGCTCCAAATTTTCACTTTCTCTCATACTGCTTACGCTGTATATATGAAGCATAATACTGCTGGTAAACGGCGAATTTTCGACTGAAAAACTCTTATTGCCGGTGGATGGAAAGAGTGGATACATCTTGTCCCCATAAGTGGAAAATTACATCTAACGCGTTGTCTAGGCAGAATCCACATTTGGTAGGTCCCTGACGCGTAAAAATTCGATTCTCAAAACGTCTGTCCGTCCGTCTCTCTATGAACAACGCTAGCGACTAAATTTTAAGTAGGATTTTCACAAGAATTGATATTCCTTGATCGATCTCATTGGTGTCGCGGCTCCTTGAATTTGAAAGGGATATTTTGATTTTGGGAGGGTACTTTACATGAACCCTCAACATTTTCAAAAGTTTCTAGAATATGTCTTCAATTTAGAAAACAAATTCCTTTGACAGTAAAAGACGCTTAAAGAAATGGCGGTCGCATTTTTGTTGAACTCTCTCAATTCTCAAACACTGAAAAAGTTTAAAATATGTTCGACGTCTTTCAACAATTACAATAATGAAAATAGAAAAATGTTCCTTAATGAAATCTTTATATCAAAAAGATTTTTTATTGAGAATATATTTAATTTTTCGATAATATGAGAGTTTTTGCATAATTTTGCGTGAATGATAGGCAATTTTTAAACAATTTTAAATAATTGTTTTCTCAAAACTGGCTCCAAATTTTTCAGTTAATTTTTCCTCGTGTGTATGAAAAGGTGGTAAAGATTCTGGTGCTCCCTTTTCGGCGAACTCTGTATTTTTAAAAGTTACGAAAGTACAATAAATTGATTGTAGTTTTATTAAATGAAATCTGTTCTAAGAAAATCAGTTCTTTAAAACATTGAATTTTTTTAAATTTCGCAATTTTACAAATTTTCGAACTTGTAGATTCAAATTTTCCGCGCTTCATTTGCTAGTCTTTCAGGGGATACCAAATTGCAATACAACACTGCCACATCATGCCGTATCACGGCAGTTTGAAATTTGGGAATTCCTGTTCTTTATTGGAAGATATTATAGCTGTAAGAAATGCAGTTTTAACTGTCGAATTTCTATTGATATATTAGCAGTAAAAAATAGTTTTGGAACCTAATGTTGTAAGTTTTGTGATGAGTTTTACAAGTGATGACTGAGATGTGTTAATATAGACAGAAATTGTGGTATTATAATATCACGTAACCGTTACTAAGTTCGATAAAGGACGTGGAGTTGCTGCACCACTGGTTTCCTTAAATTTTCTCCTCGTATGTATTAAAGGATGGCAAAAAAAGTGAATAGGCTAATTTCCGGCGAACTCTCTGCATTTTTGAAAATTGCAAAAGTCAACATTCTGAAACTAAAACATTAAAGATAGAGATTTTTGTCTTAAACAAAACCTATTCTGAAAAGCAATTTTAAAAAAAGTTCATGTAGTACATTTTTTTTAAAACTAGTAGTTTTTGCGTAATTTCTTCTTAAAGTTGAAGGCATTTTTAAAAACTTCATGTTCTCAAAAACCGTTCCAAATTTTTTCTTTAAACTTTTTTCTACGGAAAGAAAAAGGGACGCTAAAAAATGGCGTAGGACTCATGTTCGTTGAAGTCTCTGAATTTTTAAAAATTATAAAAGTTAGAAATAATTCGAGAGAGTATGTGCTCTTGTAACACCACTATTTCGTGATTTCCATTCGTCCACCCGTCTGACTGGACGTGTCTTCGCCCTGTACTTCGGTTTATTTAGAGATGCATTTTAAGGGTCGTCATCTGTTACGGTGTGATCCAATCGGAAGCTTACATGCCACTAATGTGACGTTCAACCTCCTGATTGGATCACGCCGTAACAGCTGATTTACACCAAGTGCAGTTATGTTTAAATCCAAGTATAGTTATTTGTGTTCTACCGCATCTTTAAAGTGGCCAAAAGGCGAGAAGTGCATTTCGAGTCGTTTGCAAGCGAGTGTTGCTTCCTCGACGTGGGAGCGCTTGCAGCGAGTGTAGTGGCGTAGCTTAAGTTGGTGTCACCCAGGGCAAAACTATGGTGTCACCCCCCAAAATTGAGAATAAAAATATGTATATCTGAATAGTTTATACATTATTTAATAAAAATACAAGTATATATGGACGATATTAAAGATAATTTGTAAATTATTTCATCAAGATTAACGATAAGATAAGATAAAGTAATCGCCGGAATCGAGGCTCTTGGACCACTGAAGAATTGGTGCTCACTTCTTATAGTTTCACGTTTTACTTTACATTATTTTGCTTTGTTTTTTAGTATATATGATTTAATTGAATAACTATTAATTAATGTAATGTAACTATTAATAATATGTGTATATATATATATATATATATATATATATATAGTGTGTGTGTGTGTATATATGCTACATATGTATATATATATATATATATATATATATATATATATATATATATATATATATATATATATATTATATAAAGTAATTTTTACATAAATCATTAAAATGATATAATTCGAATTATATAATTTTATAATTGGTGTCACCCAGAGCGCACCGCCCCCTGCCCCCCACCCCACCCTTTAGCTACGTCACTGCGCTGGTGAGGGAGGGATTGAGGTGCGTAGCGCTGCCCTGCGGTGACCGCCATCTGCGCCATCTGCGCCTACCGCAACGCCGCGCCGCCCGGCCGCTGGGAGCGCTGCGAGCGCCGAAGCGAATGCCGCCGCCGCGCCGCCACATCGCTCAGCCCATGTCCTGCCGTCAACGCTGCCTCGTAGCTCCCTGCTCTGCTCTGCTCTGCGCGCCACGCCGCGCCCGAACGATCCTGGCGGCAGTGGCTTCGGGGGAGTTAGGGGGCGCTAAATGGGAGATACGAGGCGAGGCGAGCATGAAACGGATACGGGGAGAGCAGATAAATCGATGGGGCATACATTTTCTGTTATTCTAGATGGAACTTAAACTGATTCACTTTTTCTCAACAAAATATCTCAAACTCGGAACGTCCAAGGTGAAATTTAACGAACACGTTTTCCTGCGTTGTTTTAGTGAGGTTCTTCCTTCAATTACAAAGTTGAACGGGCCAAATTTTTTTCATGAAAAGAAAGTGATCATCAGAACAAATTTCATAGTCTGTTTTCTAACTGAAGAAAACAATCTTAAGGGAATAGACTTTCATTTCTGAATAAAGACTCACTCTGATTTAAATTCATAGGAAAATGATTGCTTGTGTAGGCTTCATTTTCCTGATTCCACAGGAATGCATGCCATGCAACGGGCGAAGCCAGAATAGACGTAGTTTCTAGAGCGATGGCTGGCAGAAACTTGGAGCACAGTCGTTGGTTGCGTGAGCGCCGGAGCAGCGCACGGAGCGGAGTGCGCGGGGCGGGGCTGGGCGAGAAAGCCCTGAACAGCTGCGGGGACAAGGGCAAGGGCTGCGGCCCAGCGACCGCCCTGACGCACGTGTTGCTGCGCGTTGCTGCTTGACAGCGCTGCGGAGCGAGCCGTGGCGGGGGCGGGGCGGGGGCGACAAAGATCACGGGGCGACATTTGCGTGGGCGGGGGAGGGGGAGGAGGCGAAGGGCTGATCCGTGAAGCGGCCGAGATTAAAGCGATATTTCAGCGCCCGGCGCCGCCCCTACGCCACCTGCGGCGCAGTCCCCTCGCCACCAGCCCCGCTCTTCCCCGCCCCTAGCCCCGCCCCTAGCCCCGCCCCTCCCGCCCGTCCTGCCCCCCCTATCCCCGCCCCGTCCCGCCCCACCCGTCCCGTCCCGCCCCATCCGTTTCATCCCGCCCACCCGTCCCACCCCACCTGTCCCGTCCGCCCCACCCGTCCTGTCCGTCCCGTCCCAACCATCTCGCCCCGTCTTGCTCCGCCTCTCGCCCTGCCTCTGCCCCGCCCTGTCTCTGCTCCATGCTGCCCCCCACCCCCACCTAACTGCTCCCCGGCCTGCCCCTCTCTTCCCGGTCCACTCTGCCCTCCTGCCCTGCCCCCTGCCCCGCCCCCCCCGCCCTGCCCCGCCTCGCGTTTCCATGTCACGTTCCGCACCTCCCCACCCGTCCCCTCACGCCCTCCACGCGGCATCGCCCCCAGCGACGACTGCGATTGTCGACGGCTCTTCTGCGCGCGAACGACCTCAGGCTGCTTCGCGCTTCATGTGGCAGTCTTCTTTGCATATGTTGGCAGGTCTTTTCTCGCGTTTTTTCTTCTCTCGCGATATCCTACGTTGTTTGTAACCGCATAGTAGACCCTGCAGTATCTGATGTGGAACAACTGTGAATAGTTAAAATGTGCGGGGTTGGCAGATTGTGTAAACGGGTCATGAACTATGATTCTGAAAACGGGTGGTTGTAGCACAACAACGTTCTTACAGACATCCTTCCCAATAGCGATGTATACTTCACGGCCTTGTTCCTGAGTGGATTAATAACAATATCAATAATAATTAATGGTCATTATTTGAATTCTCAAGTTAACAAATTAATTGAAATACTTCTCACAGGGAATTTTCATTATGATACTCTGAATCTTCTGTAATGAGCATTAAAGCTTCGAAGGCACCGAATTCAGTTCACCACTTTTGATCTCGTGCGTATTTGTTTCACTGTTCGCTCTTGCGTTGCTTGGTTCGTTACTACAAAATGCTGTGTAGCTATAGTAACACACTTTCACATGGCCACATTGGGCAGTTTTTTCCGAAGTGCTGCAACGATGGCGTATCTCAATTAGGGACTGAAGAGATCAGAGTCTGTACTAGCCCTCTATTCTCAGAGACACATCGAATGACTGTTGCTTTGAGCCGTTCAGTCTTAATGTGGGAGCGGTTAACTCTCTGCTCGCTCCCCTTTCTTCCTCTGAATGTCCCTCCCCTCCTGAGGCGGCTCATTAATTGAAGCCGGCCAATTGGAGCGGGGGATGCGGATGGGGTGGGGATGGGGGGCAAGAGCGATGGGCAGAGGCGGTTCCGGGGGATCCGGAGGCTCCGGGGAGTTGCGGAAAGTGGAAGGAACCGGAAAAAGAATGCATGGTCGCCATTCCCGTTTCAAGTGAAACTACAAAGATGGGAATTTTATGAAGTCAACTAATATTTTTTTGTATTTATTTAATCACTTCCATGAATACTTCCTCTAGTATAATAACCTTTATCAACATGGAAGTATAGAATAATTGCGAAGAAGTAAATTTCTTTGACTCCTTCGATAACTCCAAACGCGCCAGTGATATTTCAAAGAAATTACACGTCCTTACTTGTAACGTCGAAGCGAATATGTAAACAAAATTTAAATTAATTGGAATTTTTACTTTCTCGCCAACTTCATACTTACGGAGTAAAGAGAAAGTATTGTAGTGCTGCAGCTGTAAGGGTCGATTTTTCGATTGAAGAACTTATATTGTGGGTCCCAAAATTTGCCTACACTTTAAGCATAAATTATGCGAAAGCTGCTATTTGTTTTAAAAATGGCACATGACCTTACAAAAGTTTTATTTTTTGAACAATTGCATTGAGGAAAAAATCTCTCTTCAATCGCTATTGTATTTTTACCATATTAATAATCTTGTATTTTTCGAAAATGAGTTCGCCAAAAATGGGACCTTCGCCAATTTTATAAGCGTAGTTTGATCTATTTCAGTAAAAAATAAAGAAATAATGGAATAATTTTCGGGAATATGTTGAATTGCCTATATTTTACTCAACTTTAAATTGCCTACACTATAAACTCACCTTTTCAGAACAATTGCCAAGTCCTTATTTGAAAATTCTTTGAAAAAAGTTTTATTAAAAAAATCTCTATTGTCATTACTGTAGTTGTAGGACGATGCCGAAAAAAATTGAACTTTTGTAACAGAGACAGAGACGGACGTTTTTATGTCAACCAATTTTTGGGTGTCAGAGACCCTTTGACGTGTATTTTGCCTGCACAACCTGTTAGAGTAAGTAATATTCTTGTAGGAACAAAATTTATTTACTTTTCCGACGCTGGCACGATTAAAATACTTTCTCCTCTCTGCGTAAATAATTAGCATGACGAGAAGACTGGAAAAGAGTTTCAATTCCAGCTGTTGTAGTGCTTTGTGGGAGCCTTTTTGGAGCCGTCAGAGGAGTAGGCGTGTGTGTTGCCTCGGACTCAAAAGTGCATTCTCGGGTGCACCTACTCTCCGTGCGAGTTGTGATGTTCAACTGAATGGCGTGCTCAGTGAAACAACAGAAACGTGTTGTGAGTAATCACGATGAGGAGTAACGAGCATTGGAAGAGTATTTAGATTGATTTCGATCTGAACTTCCTTTAGGAATTGGATGTTTGTGAAAGTTTCATTGATTCAACATCATCGGAAAGTTAATGTCTCGACTCCGCCGTTAGACCCATTGTGATGAAATGATTTTCTTTTGTGTTTTTAATGCACACAAAAAATCTGTTCTATGTAACTTCCATGTTTTGCTAATTTGTAGATGCAAAAGAGTTCAACTGTACACTCAGCTTCCATCAGCGTTTTATCTTCTTTATATCTTACTCATGTTGTGTCTTAAAATTTTCGTATAGTTATTTTGCATTACTACTAATTTTTTACTTAAATTCGGTTAATAGCTTATGTTCTCTTAAGCTTTTTATATCTATTTCCTATTCAAATAAAACAATGTAAAGCGATTTGATAATATTTGTACAGTAAACAATTTTTCATACAGAAAATAAAGTGAAGGGATAATATGTTTCGTTCTGTCGATACTTAATCCTATTTGCAATGATGACATTCGGAAATTGTGTTCACTCTCTTATAAATTGTGCAGGCAATAAATATGAATGGATCAGTGATCCTATTGATAGTTTGGTGAAAAATGTGCAAAATACCCACAAAATTGGCATGCTAAGTCGTTCAAAGCCTCCCCCGTTAGCGTTAATGGACGTGAAAGGCCAGCGACCGACCCCTCGTGACCCACACCCCGGGGCTCTCCTGCCCGCTCACACTCGCCCAAGGCCATTCACCCCCGCCATTCAATCCCTGCCCTTCACCTCCCTTCACCTTCCGCCCTTCTCCTCCCTTCATCCCCCGCGCTTCGCCTCCCACTGTTCACCTCCAGCTCTTTGCCACCCTCCCTTCGCCTCCCGCCTTTCGCCTACCGCCCTTCACCTCTTGGCCTTCACTTCCCGGCCTTCACCTTCAGTTCTTCCCCTCCAGCTTTTCGCTACCCTCCCTTCGCCTTCACCTCTTCGCTACCCTCCCTTCGCCTCCCGCCCTTCACCTCCCGCCATTCACCTCCCACTGTTCGCCTCCAGCTCTTCGCTACCCTGCACCCACCTCGCCCACCTCCAGCTCTTCGCCACGGGACTTTCACTTACCTCCCTTCGCCTGCCGCCCTTTGTCCTGCGTCTCTCAATTTCCATACATTCACTTCACTCACCACACCTCCCACTCTTCACCTCCCTCCCATCTCTTCTCTCGATCTTCGCATCCCACCCTTCGCCTCTCCCGTTCATCTGTCGCGCTTCATTTCTCGCTCTTCACCTCCCGCCCTTTACTTCTTGCCCCTCACCTGCTCTTCACCTCACTTCCTTCACCTCTTGCCCTTTCTTACCTTTGCCACGTCTCTCTCGGCCACGTCTCTCTCGGCCTCCTGCACTTCTCCTCCCACATTTCGTCTTCTGCCGATTTGCCTTTTCACAGTCCCTTTACACTGTCCTTCGCGCGCGCCCTTTACACTGTCCTTTCTCTCGCCCTTTACACTATTCTTCCTCTCACCCTTTACACTGTCATTCCTCTCACCCTTTGCTTCTCTTCGTTCCCCGCCATTAACCTTTCTTCTTTCCGCTTTCCCCGCCGTTCCATATCACGCTTCAACTCCCACCTAACTTTCGTGCCTCACTCCCCCCCGCCCTTCGACCCCCACCCCTACCCTTGACTTCCACACTTCGCTCCCCGCCCTTGGCCTTCGCCCTTCATTCCCTCTTTCGGCGAATCGAGCTCTCGCCACGCTCGCCACAACACCAAGGGTCAATATACAGATGGGGGGTTGTGGTGGGCCAGGTCAATCAACCGCGTATTTTCCAACTGTAATGTATTTTACTGACGAAGCCACGGTCCTTTATCGGCGCGGTGTGAATTACATTATTTGAAACTACACTTCCAACTAATGGAACATGTTTCCTTTTCGACAATATGCGTATGGTGATAATTTTGTCAATTAATTATTAACTAATTTTTTAAAACAGAATTTTTATTTAATCAATTTTTCATGCAGAACCTATTTGCCCGTCCAAAGGCAAGATTTAATTAGTATAGAACTGAGTACATGTAGTAGAATATGAATTACACATACCAGACACTATTGAGTGAATGTGTTGAAAATAGTATTTAACTTATTTTTAAAACGTGAAACGGCTGGTCGTTGGTGATAAGATTCAATGTATGGCGCGTAGACGTAAAAAAATTACATTAAAGCAAAGGAGGAATAAATCATACGGAGTTGTAAACTTTTCATGCTACCACAGTTTTTGCATCTACGCGAGTCGGAGTGAGATGTTGTACTTACTATTACGAGATTTCCATCGAAAATATATACGAGGGCAGAGCGGAAAGTAATGCACAATATTTTTTGCTGAAAAGTTTAATTAGAACCAAAATACAAACAAATCACCAAAGACGTCTTTGATTTACTTTTCTACATAGACACCAAGTTTGTCAACCCATTTTTGACAGCGTGCTACCAGTTTCAATATGCCCTGTTCGTAGAAGTCCGTTTCGTTGGAGTAAAGAAATGTTAGAAAAATGCACGTCACCTGGAAAAATGCACGTCACCTATGCTCCACTCAGACGTCCCCATACATGCCGCGCATGTCCCTGTGAATTTCATTGCGATTATGCTCTTTGGCTCACAAATTTCTCTAGCGCGATCTTCACACTGTCTCGTCGTGCAATTTCACCTTTCCAGTTGCAATATCAACAGAAAAAAATATTGTGCGTTACTTTCCGATCTACCCTCGTACAGTCGACTCCGTTTGTAGTGAACTCAGATATAGTGAACCCTCGGTTATAGTGAACTTAAGTCACTGGTCCCATTTCAGTTTCATTGCAATTTAGTATATGAAGATTCGGTTATAGTGAACCTGAACCTCGTCTATAGCGAACGTAGGAAATAAGTCCTGGATGTTAATTGGATCAATGTTATTAGGCGAGTAGAAGGGCCTAATAACCACCCTCCCATAGGAGAGTGGGACGGTGTTTCAACAGTGGAAGAAATTACTCATCAAACAGAAGAAGAAATTACTCATGAAAAATGTACGCAGCAAACAATTGTAAATAATTGATTTTTTAGGGACAAATGAAGATATTGAAATTTTCAGTTCGTGCTGTTAATGAATCTCTACGTTAAGAAAATCATTGTATTGAAATTCCCTTTAATTTTGACATCATCGGTTATAGTGAACCAAACATGTTAGTCCCCAGAAGTTCACTATAACCGGAATCGAGTGTATTTCCATTCTTGTAATTCTTATTTGAGGCCGACCCCGCCGCTGCCACCCCGCGGTTGCGCTGCCGCTCCGCCGGCGACCGCTGTTCGGCACAACGGCGGTGGGCGCGTCGCGTCCGGCAATTGTTTTGACTGTGCCCTGGCGGGGGCGGGGCGGGGCGGGGCAAGGCGGGGTCGCTGGGCGAAGCAGAGCGCAGCCAGGCGAGGCGAGCCCAAAGGGGGCGAAATAACAGGGGCGGCGCGGCGGACGTGCCTGCCCGAGGGCGAGGTCGCGTTCATTCGCCGCCTCATAATGTGTCGTTAATTGCACGCGAGTAATGCGATCTGAACGCCCGTTGCCTTTCTAAGCCATTCTGCACTGCCAACGTGAAAATGACTAAGGACACTCGTTCCGACACGGAAGAGCCTTTCCCTTGGGACACTTTTTCGCCGATTAAGGGAGCTTCAAACAATTATTTTTATTTGAGTAGTATTGTTGACGGACGGCATCCAGTCGTATTTAAAATTTTATATCTTTTGTCCAGGCGATTTTCTACACTGAGATGGACAAAGATGACATGGCAAATGTAACAAATATAAACGAATAATTTAATTTAGTGATTGCTCTTTTATGGTCGTAGAGATTCTAGAGAAATATTTTCAGTTATTCATTTGATGTTGTAATGCAATAAAATTCAGTTATCGTTCCTTAAAAATGCAAACCAAACCTTCCGGTTTGTTTCTCTTTGAATCATCATAGTCCTCAACCAATGCTCAATTCTGCATTCAGTTGAAATCATGAATAGGGAGGAAACGTTCCATCTACAGACGGCTCCACATTCAAACTTCAATTAAATGGGTAGAAAAGAAACATTTGACTAACGAGGCTCTATTCAAGTACTTGACTTAACAGAGTAACAAGTGAAGTAGAATGTACTTAAACACAAACGAGCGGATTTTCTTTCCTTTCACAGAGACCATGTTTGAGTTAAAAGAAGTTACAATTTTCGAAAGGACTTGTATAGAATGATGAAACGCGAGGTAATATGAAACGTGTCAAAAGTCGACATCTCTTCTGTAAAATGGTCAGAGCGTAGGAACATCGCCATTGAATTTCCGCAATTTCGAGGGATGGTGAAACATACGTGTTCTTTGTTGTTCGGCGTGAAAGAGCATATGATATAAAATCCGCCATATTCGAATTCGCGTTCGTGTAAATCCGTTCTGTTGGCGGTGTGCCGCATTGAGACGTTCATTTTGCGTATTTGAAAATAAAATTTAGGAGCATAGAAGAACTAATCGTGCTTGAACAGCAGGTACTTTCTCGCATTAGTAACGATTACGTAATATTTTAATGCCACAATTTCTGTCCATATTAACACGTCGCAACCACCCCTGTAAAGTTCATTACAAATCGTAGCGCATTAGGGACCAACACTTATTCTTTTAATCCTAATACATAAACACAAATCTGACAATCCAAAACTGCGTTCCATACAAAATCGGGAAATTCGAATTTTCAATTTCGAA
Source organism: Teleogryllus occipitalis (assembly GCA_011170035.1). Taxonomy (NCBI): domain Eukaryota; kingdom Metazoa; phylum Arthropoda; class Insecta; order Orthoptera; family Gryllidae; genus Teleogryllus; species Teleogryllus occipitalis. The sequence goes on along the minus strand of BLKR01005164.1, from coordinate 53,855 downwards.
TATAGAAACATTACGCAAAATTACTATTTTCAAAAACTGTACACTACCTTAGTTAACATTGTAATTTTGAAGAATAAATTTCTATAGTAAATAATATCACTATCATCAATATTGCAGTTTTGAAATGGTATATTTTGGTAATTTTCTAAAATACGCAGTGTTCACCGAAAATGAGACCCGCAACACTTTTATAAGCGTACTTTTCACCATTGACGGAAAAAAAAATGAAGTCATTTTGGAGAAAATAGTTGTTAAATTGCCTTTATTCAATAGAAATGCGCTACTAGGGAAATTATTATTATTATTATTATTATTATTATTATTATTATTATTATTATTATTATTATTATTATTAGTATTAGTATTATTATTAGTATTATTATTAGTATTATTATTAGTATTATTAGTATTATTATGCGAAACTACGTCTTTGTGTGAGAACGATTGCGAATGAACACATTTCCCTTATTTGGCAACACAGCTTCTTTTGGTTGGTGCCCGCCTAGTGAAGATGAGGGCGAGGGCGAGGACGGTGCGTCCGTCAGAGGCCGCTGAAGCCCCCACCGGCCGCCAACAGCCTCACCCGGCTCCGCTTCCCCCGTCGCCAACCCAACCCAACCCATCCCATCCCACGCCGCGTCGCGCCGCGGAGGCCGACAATTGACAACATTGTTCGAGCGCCCTTCCCCGCCCCGCCCCGCCCCCACCCGGTGATACATTTCCTATTTGGATTGCAACGCAAACACAGCGGCCGGAAACCGAATTGATCGCGATACGCGATTTTTTAATGTCTCGGCAGCGCCCTCCCCCGCGGGGGCGGGGCCGCCGCCGGCAGCGGCGCGAGGGGCGGGTGCGTGGGCGGGGTGGTGGGGGTGGGGGCACCGGGCGCGAGTGCCGGCACAGAGGCACGCCGGGCGGCCTCCTACGCGGTGACGGTCCGCGCCCGCGTCCGGTGCCCGGAGCCCAGGGCTCTTTTCCGGCAGCGGCCGTGGCCCATGCGTCATATGTTTCCCGATGTCAGGCTCAGCCGCCGGCCAGTAACGAGGTTCGTGTCCCAAAGTACGTTCGGCTGTTTCGCAGCCGCGGGACCTGTTGCCAACTTTGTAATTGGCGCCGCTTTCGGGAAGTCGAGATTTGCTGTGGAATTTATGACGCGTGCGGGCCGCATCGGCTCGCGCGCGAAATCGGATCGCGGCACTCGCCCGGACGCGGTGCTGGCCTCTCCCCTCCCCTTCCCTTCCCTCCCCTCCCATCCCATCCCCTCCACTACCCACCCCGCCTCAGTCAGGCCCGCGGGGCGTCGTTGCGCAATGAGATTAGCAACCTGCGTCCGCTGCCGTCCGAATAAGTCATCGCCACCGTGAATGGCTTGTATTACGCAGTTTGCCATCTGTTACTCGGTAAATTTCATCGCGTTCCCAAGCGGTTGAGCCAGTCGCAAAAATGTTCGAAAACAACTCCTGAGCTCACGCCGCTGGTGTAAACAATTAACTGGGAGCGAGTCAGAGAGACGGATGGGGCAGTTCAATGCCTCCATAATTTTGATCTTGGAGAAAACAACAGTTACACGAATTTAGCAATGAACAATTCGTTTCGAACTTCTTGCTGTTTTCACACCTTAATAAAGTAGCTTACAAACGTTTGTGAGAAGTATTTTTTTAATTTTATGGTAGGTGAATGTAGTTGTTGTTATTTTGACATTTTCTTTCATAAAAATATACAGATAAATGAAATAAAATTGTGATTCTTTCAAAGTACAAGCCACGCGTGCTAGCCACTCGTGCATCGAGTCCAAGGGACAAATCTTTTGTTCCGATATTAGCCGAATCAAGATATTAGACGAATCGTCGCCAACGCTAATTTATAATGTAATAAATCACAGCTATGTATTATAAAAAAAAATTAATCTGAATGTCATAAATTGAAAAAGGAACCGTTTTTAATAATAAAAATATAGACATTCATCAGGAGAAGAAGATGTTTTGTATTTTATTATTAGAGGTATTGCAAAATTTTAACACAAACTGATAATTTTTTTTAACAAAGAGAGTCTCCAACACTTTCAACGGATAGTATCTCAAGTAGTCGTTACCGAGTTACGTATCTGGCTATTGCAAAACTTGCAATTTCCAAGTGACGACTAGTAGATAAAAATGGGGATTTGGAAATAAAATAATTAAAAAATAGAATACAGTGACAATTGTCCATTTTCATGGAAAGAGGGTATCGGGAAAGAAGTATGTTAATTGCCCATTGAATTCCACGTAAAGGATTATAGTGTACCCTAAGCATTTTAAGACTAGACCAACGTTGTTGCCTACGGCCACTACTGGTGATTTACCGTATTTGTAAATAGTACAGATCGGAATAATGAAAAGTCGAAAATGCAGTTCGTAGGCACCGGCGAGTGCAAGTGCAGTGATCGATATCTGAGTCCACTGGCGACGGCCGTTCGCTGGATCTTCTGAATCGAATGACAGTGGCGACGGCCCTATAGCGTACGCCTGCTTCTCCTGCACCGCCGGAGGGGCGCTTTCCGTCCCCCCCTTTGCCTCTTGCACCGCAATTGCCTTTCAAATTCATCTCCTGACAGAGCGAACCGGTCCGCCTGGTCTTAGTGTCTCTAGATGCAGAGAATAGCGCAACCTGAACGGCTGCCGCCATTTAATATCCTTTCACTCGAAAGCCCCGCCAGCCGCCACTCACAAGTTACAGAGAAATGAGAACAATCGGATGCATTATGAGGAATTTCGAGTGTATTATCATTGGTTTTCGGTAGATTGGCGGTTCTTAACTCGCACACAATACCGTTTAGTTCAACTGGATATAAAATGTCGGCACCAATGGCGCAAAGGAATGCGCTACTCTCTGTATCCAGGGACTCCACCTGATCTCGAGGCGCCCCTTGTCGCTTCGTCAGCGTCGCCCGGGCTCCATTTGCACGGCATTCCATCTGGACCACGCCCTCCCACTCCACGGCCCACCGATTTAGGCGGCTTCCAGTCAAGGAACTAGTCACATCAACAGATGTCACTGCAGTCCCTCTAAGCGGAAGGTCCTAAAGTTCGAGTCCCGACAATGACTGGGTTTTCAACAGTAGCTAGATAGGTAGGTCGAATTTAGATGCTGTCTGGAGAAGAATTATCATCCTCAGTTGCTCTCATCAATAGTAGGCAAATATCGGAGCAGTACCTTACAAACGAGCCACGGTCCTATCCTTAACCCTTAAATTACAATTACATACACTACACTACGACACATGTCGAGAGATTAGTCGGGAGCTTAGAGCTTGTCCCGGCTGAGGCGGTGACCCATTGATGCGACATACCAGGTTGGGAAAAACCGTGCAAGCCGACGAAAGGGTTTCGCCATCCTGTGGCTGAAGATCACCGCCACCTCTACCTCTCACGATAAAGTCATGCACTACACTTACGGGACTAACGATATTGACAGTGCGCCGGGAATAAATGAATCAAACCCACCCACGCACCCTGCACAACTCCAGTCCCACCCACCACCCCTTCCATGCACACGCTCTCACTCCTACACCCCATGTCCCAGCTCACGCCAGAACCTCACCACGCCCCTCTTCCACGCATCCCGCTGAAGATCACCACCACCTACATATCTCACGATAAAGACATGCACTACACTGACGGGACTAGTGACCTTTGTAGTTATATGCGCTGGGAATAACTAATCGGTCAATCAAACCCACTCACGCTCCCTGCACAGGCCCAGTCCCTCCCACTACCCCTTCCATGCACACGCTCTCGCCCCTACACCCCATGCCAGAACCTCACCACGCCCCTCTCCCACGCACCCTGCTGAAGATCACCACCACCTACATATCTCACGATAAGGACATGCACTACACTGATGGGACTAATGACCTTGGTAGTTATAGGTGCTGGGAATAACTAATCAGCCAATCAAACCCACCCGCGCACGCTGTACAGCCCCAGTCCCTCCCACCACCCCTTCCATGCACACGCTCTCGCCCCCTACACCCCATGCCCCAGCTCACGCCAGAACCTCACCACGCACCGTGCATCGCACACGCTCTCTCTGCGCCCCGCCCCTCCCACGCCGCCGGCCGCGGCAGGCGAGCGCAAAAATGGGCGCTGTCCAGAGCCACCGCGGGCGGCGCGGCGCGGCGGGTGGCGCGGGGCGGGGGCGGGGGCGCGCGCGTGAATCACGGCGCGGCGATGCGCGGCCGTGTCGCGCCGCCGACATCCCCCGCGGACAATTGGAAGCGTGTCGCCCGCCCCCGCCCTCCCCCCGCGCGGGGGCGGCGCGCCGCCCACGCCCGAGTTACGGCCCCCGCCGCGCCCACACGGCCCCGCGCTGTTAATTCTGTTAGCACTCCGCCGAATGAAGCCAGCGCCCGGCCCGCTCTCTAGCGCAGGCGCGCGCTCTAGCGTTAATTAATACGACGTAAGCGGGCGGTGCGGCGCAGCACGACGTAGCATAGCATAGCAGAGCACAGCAGGCCACCGCGGCGCAGAGCTGGGCGAGGTGGAGGGGATGGTGAGAGTAGTAGGGACACTGTCCCATCGCGAGAGGAGGCGCCGCTTCTTTGCGTGACATCAGAAAAAGTGTGGGTGATTGGGGATTGAAGCTGGACTTTTTACGTCATCGCTGCGAATGCTGACCCAACGGCAGTGAAGTTTTTGGTGGAAGAGGGTTTGTCCCTTATTTATTTTGTGGATTATTTTCATTATTCTTACGTCCATGTGGTTGTGGAGAATGCTCTGATGGAATGCCCTGTTTTAAATGTTTTCCAGACTGTATTCATGATCTTCAGTAAGTCATTCCTAGGATTTTCACCGGCTCCAGAGTGTGGGCTTTGACATTTAGGATCTTACTTTCGAGTTGTTGATTGATTATTTGGTTATTCTAGGCGAGTCATTACAGTTCATGGGTATGGGTATATACAGACTGTGGCGGTATTCCTCCCCGGCTAAAACGCGAGATCTCGAGTGCACTTACCAGTCAGCTTGCGGGTGATTCCTTCTCCGTGGTTTTCCTAAAAAGGGCATCGCCCCAGACGGGACAAGCTCGAAGCTCCCGACTGGTCTCCCGATATGTGCAGTAGTAGGGTGCACGAAAGAGTAAAAGTGTGAAGAAGAGCAGACGATAGGACAATGAAGGATGATGACGATAGGAAGGAAAGATTGTTCTGGTATGTGGCTAATTTGTTAGGGTGCTGCTCCGGAATTCGCTGTATGTTGATCAGAGAAACCACAGAAAACTCCCTAACAAAGCAGCAGTTTGTTAGAATTATCGTCCAGATAACGTTGACTGAATTCGATTTATCTAGCTAGTGACGAAAATCCGGCGCCGTCTTTACTTTTATCCCTAGGTCCTCCTGGTCATTGGCACTGCGCTGGCAACATTAGCAGCCCTGAGGTATATTACATTCGATTTGTACAGGTCGTCTCCCATATTATTTCAGTAGTATACATACCTTTAGCAGCTGTCACACGCAACCGATCTTTATAAATGAGGTCTGTAGAGAAAGAGAATTTGACGTAAGCGTGACGAATTGCACTTGGACTTATGAAATATGAAGAATTTGTTTAGAAAATGAAACTAAATATTCATGTCAAATGCAACCCAAAACACTGTCAGCTATATCGTTAAAGAACTCCTAAATGAAGTGTTTTAGGGTTTCAATTTTGAGACCCAAGGTCTCAAAGAAACGTTCCTTACACCGAAATCTATATAATGAGATCGTCTTGAACATATTATATTTTTGTTGGTTCGACGCTTCTCGATTCTACCCCATCTGTTCAGATGTATGTGATATTAAACTAATTACATGATATTATATGCGGCTGAATTATACGGGTGTACCTCTCCATTCGCTAATAACGTTAAATTATGAATAGTTTGAATTGACAAGGGAATTTTATTGCAAACAATTACAAAGAGACATATAGAACAAGTGGCGAAGGATAAGATCTTGAAGAAAAATATATATTACAGGCCGAACATGGAAATGGAAAACTAGGGAAGTGGATGAGGTGTAAGATGCGAGAGATATCGCACGGGTACGCTAGTTTCCTGTATTTTAATAGGTTTCGTTATCAGTATTGTTTGTTTTCTTTTGAAACGTTTTATTGTATTCTTTAAATAGCTGCGGTTACCGTTCTCTTCAATGTGGAAATTTATCTACCAGTTTTCATTCAAAATAGTGTGTCATTGAATTATTCCGATGTATGAATACGTTTATTATTTCAGGAAGATTCGTACAATGGGTTTCCTGTCGAAAATTCCCTTTCCGGGGAAGACTCGGTCTATTTAATATTCCGGGGTAGCGCGTTCCTACGCTGATTAGCGCGTTGCAGCTGACCAGTGTTGAGTGGTTGTGGAGGAATGAGGGCGACAGCGGGTCAACGAGCAAATTCAAAAAGAACTCTCTATATACGCAATGAAACAATGAATAAACAGGCTCTCCAGCCGATTTTATACAAACCTACCATCCTGCCCTGCAACCCAAAAATTTAAATTACGTTCCACTTGATACCCGTATCAAAGAATTAAAAGTTTGCATTCCAAAGACTTACTTCCACCTCCGTAAAATAGAAAAGAAAGCAGTTAATAAAAACAACTTAAAAATAAATTCAAGTGATTGGAGGATCCTTCCTTGACACTCCTCAGTAATTAGTTAATATTTAATTGTAAGTTAAAAATATTTTTAAAAAATGCCGTGTTACCAACTTTAAATGGAGACATTATGTATGATTCAAAACCTTAAAAGGCCTAACAAAGATTAATAAATAAAAAAAGAAAAAAGGGGCGACAGCGGGGTCGTCGCGTCGGGGATCTCCCCCCCCCCCCTTGCTGCACGCCTCACAGCGCAAAGCAGAGCATTGGAATTACCCCGCCGGAAGTGGAAACGAAAATGTCCTGTCGCAAACAGATTGCACCAAACTTCGTTAAATAACCATAAATCTTCATGATTTGTTTGCCGGTGTAATTTACCAAGGGACTGTCTGTAAATCATGTGTAATATTGTAACCCAGGTAAACATGAGGTGTTCGTGAACTCTAGTTAAAAATACACGTAATCCAAGTGGCACCACTGAGTTGTGGTTTACTAAGCGTCTTTGATGCGATGGAAGAAACCCCACAACGCGCTGAAGGAGATGTGGGGAAAAATGCAGTGCTGCCCTTGACGCCAAATGTTCTAGTCGAATTTCTACGAAGCGGAAAAGAGCTCAGTAGCTGTATTCTCGAAACCATGCGAAATATTTCGTATGCGAATAATTTCGTACGCTTGATTTCGAATAGCTGCATTCTCGAGCGTATTCGAAAATTTTCGCATGCATGCATTTGGCAACATTGGAAATTGAATTTTACCTCTTCTCTGACTAACAAAGAAGAAGTATATTTTAGCGCAGGCGATTTCTCTTTGGAGGCATTTCCCGTCTTCCACGAAATTCAAATTATCAATTTCATTGCGTTGAGCGTCACGGGCGTATGGTAGTGTGGTGTTCTCTTACTTTCTATTCGAAAACCTTTTATTTCTATAAATATTTTAAGGCCAGTAAATATAAATTAGTCAGAGTGATAATAGATATTTAGTTTTAAGAGATTTATATTTGACAACTATATTAATTTGTAATAGAAGAAAATGGCACAATTCAAAAAGAATGCTCACGCTAGTCTGGAGCAAAAGTCAGCTCTTGCTGATTTTATGAATGCAAATAAAGCTCTGTCAAGTGGAAAATTCTCATCCACTTTCAGTGTCAAAGATTCTCAAAAAATGTGGGAACAGTTAACTCTGCAATTGAATGCCATGCCTGGTGCACAGAAGGACTGGAAGCACTGGCGCAAGACATGGCATGATATGAAATCTGCTGTGAAAGGGAAACAGGCCATTATTAATAATGAAAGGAAGAGAACTGGAGGAGGTCCACCACCACCAATAGACTTAACATGTGTGGAGGAAAAAATTTTATCAACAATACCCCAGACTTCAATTAAAGGGTTAAATTCAACAGCAGAATCAAGCACCGAATTTGTTTTCGAAAATGAACAGGGTGCTTTTGAAATAATCGAAGAGCATGGTGCATCTGTTACTGAGGACGATGATTTAATTTTATTAAATAACGTTAGCCAAGTATCTTCTGTAACTGTAGTGAGTACAGATGCTCCTGGACCTTCTCACTTAACTCCTACTACAGAGATGAACAAGAAACAGAAACGCACAGTGGCTGGAAAGCGGCTAGAGAGATCAGCAAATTCAACAGCTGGTCTTTATGAAGTGTCAAAACAAAAATTAGAAATTAAAAAAATGTATTATGAACAAAAATTAAAACTTTTAGAGAGGCAAGTTATAGCACTAGAGAACATTGCACAGCGTTTAAAAAATAATTAATCTTTTTGTATAGCAAGGGTACATGCTCTTTATAAGCTCTTTAAATGCAGCTATTTTGATATCAAGAATGATCTGTAAGCAGTGTGTGTTTTCTGCAACATATTTTAATTAGTTAGTACAGAGAAATAAAACTTTTAAAAAATCTGTATATTAAATGTTTTTGGCCACAGGGTTTACTTAGTCTAAAAAAATTCCAGTTTCAAAAAGCAACTAAAACTGTGAATGTAACTAAAATTATTAAAGTACATTATTAAAGCATTTTGACAATACAAGCAAATATTTACACATTAATTTAAAAGTTCATGAATAATAATTTCTAATAAAAGTTTGTTGATACTGCCTTTTAGAAACTCATTTTGTGCTTGGCGATTTGTGGGATCTTCAATGCACAATTCATCATACACTCCAAGATCAACATTATCATCATCATCCTAATTTTTTATCGCTTTTAGAGAGGCAAGTTATAGCACACAATAATAAAAAATAAATAATTTTAATTTTTTTTTTGTCAGAGCTTGTATTCTAATATAAACTAAATGCAGCATTTTTAATTGATATTAAGTATGAAGTTTAAGCAGTGTGTGTTTTCTGTTTATATCTAGAGAGAAAGAAAATAAAAAACTTCTAGTTTGAAAAAACAAATAAAGCTATGAAATATAACAAACTATAAAATACATTGTTAAAGCATTGACAATCCAATCAAATATTTACACATTCAATTTAAAAATTTATGAATAATAATTTCTAATAAAAGTTTGCTGATACTGCCTTCCTTTTAAAAATTCATTTTGTGCTTGATGATTTGTGGGATCTTCAATGCACAATTCATCATACACACCAAGATCCACATCATCATCATCATCATCATCATCATCATCATCATCTTCGTTTCTTATGTCTGGTAAATTATGAAAACGACATATGTTATGAAGAACCACACAAGCATTTATAATTTTTGATGATTTTTCAGGAGAATAATGCAGTGCCCTGTATTTTAACAAACATCTGAACCTCATTTTCAAAACACCATTGCATCTTTCTATAATGCTTCGGACCTGTCTGTGATGGGTGTTGTACCTTTCTTCAGGAGTATTAGGTTGAGGATTTGAAATTGGGTTTGCAGCCATGGCCTTAGAGGATATCCCGAATCTCCTAAAAGAAAATATCCCCTATGGCCTCTTTCATGCAGGTTCTTCATTAAATTTTGAATATTGCTATTTCTCCAAATAAATGAATCGTGGGTACTTCCTGGAAATTTAGCATTTACATTTAGAATGCGAAGATGTGAGTCACATATCAACTGCACATTGAGGGAATGGTAGTTCTTCCGGTTAACATATATGTGTTCAGGGTTACCTTCATCTATGATTTTTGGAGGCCATAATGCTATATGTGTGCAGTCCACACAACCAACAACTCCAACAATATTATATTTTTCAAAAAAAATTTGCCTCACTGTATTTAGTTCCTGTAAATTTCGAGGGAAATGGACCCATGAATTAAATATTTCGGGGTTGTTTAAAGCTTCAGTAACATGAATTGCTCTAGAAGCAGTAGACTGTGACACAGCCATAAACAAATTTTTGGCTACAGGATTTTGGTAACAACCAGTACCATAAAAGTTTAAAGTTAACAAAACTTTAGTTTTGACACTAACTGCACTGCTCCTCGTTGCCTGTTTTAAATGTGGCGTCAGCATATTAATAATAACATTGGCCACGTCTTTAGACACTCTAAAATTTTTCACAAACTCCCTATCAGATATTTCAAACGGATCGTATTTATGATAAAACACTCGTGGACCACGTTCAACAGCTTCCCGCTGCAATTCTTCATTTTCTACCGCCACTAAAATACATATTTCATCGAAATTAGCCATTGTCCTAAACTTGGTGATCTAAGATTAGGTTAGGATGTTAAATACCACAGCATGAAATCGCATACGATTTTGGAATTCGAATGGTGGGATACCATTCGAGTGAAATCGAACGCAAACTGTTCGGATTTTCTCGAATACGAATCTCGAGAATACAACGACGCGTTTCGACTGCGAATTGACGTCATTTCGTATGCGAAAGAGAGCATTCGAATTTCGAGAATAGACCCCCAGGATATTTTACCTTCCGAAACAAATGCAATGTAAACTCATTACAGTAAAACAACCTAGTATTTTCTTTCGTTGTAAAAACCTACAGTTTAGAGATACACAGATAATGTATAAATTAGTCCAGTGACAAGTTATCTCAACCAAGAAAAAATTCCGGAAGTTTTTTCTCAACGATTCTGTATGTGTTGAGGGTACTGAGTTCGAATATGATGTTGGCCACACCTCAAAAAAGGTCTGCTTCACAGAGTAAATCGCAAAACCTCCAAAAATATCGCCCTGCTTTTAGATTTTCGCTTATATTTTCAAAGCTATGCGTTTTACAACAATTATTACAAACAAAATTAAAGTCGATAAAATTTCCTATAAATTAATATTAATGCTAATATAAAATACATATTAGCATTAATTTTCTAAAAAACATTTTAGGCACTAGAGCGCGATGAAAAACGGTTATTTTTTTCCTCTAACCAAAGCGGGAGAAACGCTCTTTCCAGCCATCCAAACTCGCGGCAGCCCACTACTTTCATTTTATCATGTTTGGAAAAAAACTTGTGAACAAATAATCAGCATTGTTGAACGATTGCCACTCCAATACTCATAAAATCAATAGGGAACTATACTCTCTTGTATCTGTAAATCCTTGAAACGGCAAATTTTTGAAAGTAGAGCGAGCATAATTTATAATCTGGCACCATAATTCATTTCTAATGTCATGGAGCGCCCAACTAGGCGGGAATTTATTAGTTCTCACATCGGCGCCGGAAAAAAAATGTGTTGACATGCACGTGTGAGAAGCCATTTTCAATGCACATAAAATCACAGTATTTATTCATATTCTTTAATGAACACGAACACACATAAGAAAGGAACGCATTAAATATACTGATACACATCAACGTTGTTGCTACTTCTTATTTGTTGCTGATATCAACTTGAAAGCTATTGCACAGGCGGTAGGCAGCTAAGTATCTTATGGGGAAATTGAAATTCAGTGGTTTCATTACCATGAATTCAATGGAATGCATGCATGTATACATGTATATGCAATGGAATGCATACATGTATACTGCATGCGCTCGCATGCAGGCAGCACCTTATAATGATACTGAAAGGTCGTATGAGTCGTGTAAAAAGTGTATTCTGTCGTCTCCGTCAACAATATACCAATTCAGTAGAAGCTCAAGTACTAGCTTCCGTTGTATATTTCAAAATTATTTATGCAACTTCAGAGCAAATACGAGTATATCACTAATTTCCGATGCTTGCAAAAATACTACAAAGAAAACTATGCCGACCTCAGACATGTGGGAAGTGTTTATGGTTTTGTTATACATTCGGGATCTCCAAAACCAATGAAAAAGTTTAGATTTTGACTGAAAATGCAAGTATTTTATCGTGCTATTTCGCTTAATCTCATACTGTGAATGGATCAGCAACTTCTTTATGTTCTTGGTATGTAAAGAACTGTTGTACTATGTAAATTCTGTTCTATGTTATTGTAGTATTGGGAAGTATATTGTATATTGTAGTATTAGCAATTTTTAATAAACTATTTAATTTCTTGTAGATTTATATGGGGTTATTTTGTTATTCTTGAGCAGTGTGCCGGCTACGTTTTGGAAAGCCATTTTTTATGGTTTTGTTCAGCAGGATTCTTGCTGGTGTAGGCTGCTAGTATTTTTATATTATTCATGGAAAAGATTATTGAAATGCTCAAAAGCTGCGGTACATTACTCATGGAAATTATGAATTTAAATGATGAACTTTGTAATTATTTATCAGATAATGTATAGTTAATAGTATCCGTCAACCTCAAATTTAGGTCTATTCATAACTTCATACTCCCCCAATTTTCTTTATTTTAGAACGTTTCATTTCTTTGATCGACGCAACGTGAGGATTTTTCCAGCTCATGAAAATTACACGGCGTCTATTCATCTACACATTCGCTTTACATGATGAAAGTGAAGTCTTTACTCCTCCTGTGTGCCAGCGCGTTAGGCCGTGCAATTCGGCCTCTGTCGATATTATCTCTGGACGCAGAATAATGCACTTAAACGCAACAAACATCCATTTCGCGCCGACACGCGCTTCTACTGGGGACAACAGGACTTTCGCGCTCCTCTTTGAGCCGCGCGCGCGGAGTGGAGGGGGCGCCGCGGGCTGTTGCCGGGCGCGCGTGCTGTTGTGCCGCCGCCGAGGGAAAGCAAACAATCGCTTTGGGACTTCGGCCGAAGCCACTCGCGTGGGCCGGGAGGCGGGCGGGGACGCGGGCGGGGACGCGGGCGGGGACGCGGGCGGGGACGCGGGCGGGGACGCGGGCGGGGACGCGAAGCTGGGCAGACTGCGAGACTGTACGTTGTAACAAACTTATTTGTGTTAGACCGGTTCAGGTGAATCAGGGCATCAACTGATGTCACTAGTGTGCCTCTGACCGGAAGGTTCTAGCGTTCGACTCCCCACGGTAGCAGGATTGTCAACACTAGCTTGATAGCTAGGTCGAATTCAGCCGCTGTCTGCAGAAGAACTTCAGAGCGGCTCGCTACTCTAATAGGTAGTTTTCCGTAGTTTTTTTTTCAACGAACACTAGACGAATGCCCGAGCTGTGCCCGAACAAATGGGCTACGCACGGCGCGCGATCCTTCCATCCTCTTGGTTGTCCTATCCTCACTCCTTACTTATACATACACACTTACATCTACATGCACTACACTACCACACATGTAGGGGGACAACTCGGGAGCTTACACCTCGTCCCGGCTGGGGTGGTTGGTGCTCCGCTGATGGGAGATGCTATTTTGAAGAATACCCCGCAAATCTACCTGTAGCTCGGCGCCGGACCTCGATATCCAGCAGAGGAAGATCACCGCTACCACCCGTTACAAAACATGCAGTACACTGGTGAGACTAAAGATCTTTACAGTTGACGTGCCCGTAATCACTAATAAATCAACTATTATTTGTGCTTGACGTTTGAGAATAACGCGATGACGCCGACAGTGGTTTCCCAGTGACACGCTATTTGAGCAGCTTTTCTGGCGACGTCATCTACCTTTGTTGTCACCACTTCGGAAAAAAATATATGAAGGGGATACAACACCGTATCTGCTGGCCTCTTCTGCATCATGTATTTACGACGCCCAATATCAAATTATCACGCCAGTAAACGTGTCCAGATAGTCTACAAATCGAACTGAAAAATATCGGACATATGGTGCTGAAAACTGGTATTAGTTTTAAATTACCCATTCGGAAGATCTTGCAGCTCGCACGTGACAAAGGTAGTTGAGCGCGACAACGCTGTCTCAGCAGAGACCGAATTGTGAAATACAAAGAAAAATGATACAGAATGAAAGGGGAGGCGAGGCACGAAGCGAATTGAATTGATGCCTTATTTTACGTGGCGAGACTCTCTTTCGTCTGACCACGCAAATTTCGCTACGCTTCTTTCACCAACTATGGGAGAAAGAAGGTATTGGGCGACGAAACATGCTATTTGAATTTAGTTCAGAGGCTTCATTTAGCGTTGAGGATCTTTTACATGTAGTAAATCTACTAACATGGGACAGCCGGCTTCACTTCCCCTCAAAAGGAGGCGATTCTCAATATGACGTGTTACCACGAGTCGGGGCGGGTTGGGACGGGAACTGACATAGCGTGAAACTGTGTCGGTCGTGAGGCGAGCACGGCGGTGGCGAGTACAAGGACGAGCTGAGCGGAAGTGGGCGTGCGGAGACGAGTCGAGACCCTGCGCCGCGTGAGGGCAACGTGCCGCGCTGGTGCGTAATGCTGGTGCGCGTAGTGTTCGGGCGCGTGTGAGGGCGTGCCGTGTTGCCGTACACGGCTTACGGGGCGCGTGATGTGGCGGAGAGGGGTTAACGCAACAGCGCGCGGGTGGGCGCTCAAAGAGACGCGGACTGTCACCGCCCCCACCCCCGTCCACCCCCGTCACCGCCGCGGCCCCCGCCCCGCCCCCACCGTCCTCGTCCCCGCCCCCGCCCCGCCCCGTCCCCGCCCCGCCCCGCTCCCGCCCCCGCTCCCGCCCCCGCTCCCGCCCCCGCTCCCGTCCCCGCTCCCGTCCCCGCTCCCGTCCCCGCTCCCGTCCCCGCTCCCGTCCCCGCTCCCGTCCCCGCTCCCGTCCCCGCTCCCGTCCCCGCTCCCGTCCCCGCTCCCGTCCCCGCTCCCGTCCCCGCTCCCGTCCCCGCTCCCGTCCCAGCTCCCGTCCCTGCCCCCCTCCCGTCCTCGCCCCCGCTACGTGAGCTCAAATGAATGCGGAGCGTAATCAGCTCGAAGCCTTTGCGCAGGGAAATGCGTTGTGCGCGTCTCCTCTTCCCGATGTGGCATTTCTATATTTGCATTTGCAATCCTTTTGCCCAAATGTTTCCTCTGGTGTTTTTACACACTAGTAAAACTGGATGAACGGATTTTCGTATTATTTTCATTGATTTAATATCGAAATATGTTAAAACTCTTTAGCGTATAAAGGGAAATGCAATCTGGACACGTTTTCTGGAGCTTTGGGATCCGTAACTCTTACACATATGCGGCGTCGTGGTCGGTAACTAATAACACAGTCACGAACTCTCCGTACAACTAGTTTATTTACAATATTTTACAAGTACATACAGCTCTAGGGTTAGTTGAATAACTATATTTCACAAACAGCTCATGAAAACGTGCGCAGATATAGTCCAAACAAGTGGTGCTGAAAAAGGGCAAACTGCGGAAAGTTTTGGTTTCTGTTTTTTTGATCTCTGAACACGAATATCAGGTTTGTTAACAAGATTTTGCAAGGAAATTTCTTTTTAAGTCAAAAATAGTAAGAATTGTGAATGGTGTTTGCTGAATTGTGTGGTAGCATTACCACATGCACGGGAAACTTTGGAGTGATTCTACTACACACTCTACATCACCAAAAACTAACATTCTTAAACAAGAACTTTTAACCAAATTCCAAGTACTACATATAATTTCTGACCCCATTGGCGCTCTTGGACGCTCACCGCCATGTTTTTGCAGTCAAAACATGAGAGGTGCCTGATTGGTGGCATGTAGATCTCTTGTTCTGAATCGACATGTTGTTAGTGTCAGATACTATTTCGATATTGTTGTCTTTTGGTTTATCTATATTTAAATTATATGGGTGGTTAATATGGGTAATAATAATATTCACAATGCCTTCAGTACGTTCCGCACATAACTGAAGAAACAGAAGACATCAAACCACAAATATATCATTTTTCAAGTTTACCGTCTTATTTGTGAACTGTTTGTTTGCTTCTAACTGCAATAACATTCACTTTCAGTTGTTATGCTAACCACAATATCATTTTGACAGCTTACATTCTTATGATAATAACAGATGCAGAAAGGAACTTTTTTTTTAGGTTTCTAAATTCGTTCTCCTTACATATTGTGATTTCGTTTATAAATGATTGTTTTTTGGTCGTGAAACATCAACGAGAAAGAGGATTTATATTCCGAGCGACCCGCGCCCACCTGGCCTTAACCAGCGCCAAACGAAATAGCAGAATACTCTGATCCACACGGCGCTGCTTTGACTGCACAAAACTTGGCTTCAATTTGCTGCAAAGGTGGAGGCGCTTCAGCCATTCTATGTAATATATTCTAATTTGTGAGTCCAAACCTTAGAAGATCCTAGAAGGAAATTAGACTTTTATCAATGTAGATTATCTAATAAATTGCAAAGACTGATAGATCATACATTGGTCAAACTAAGTGTGAGTTGAGTACAAGACTACTTGAATATAAGAGAAACATGAAAGACCTGGCATGTAGACAGAATTCTGTAACACGACACATTACACTCATCACGTGAATTTTCACATTCATCACAGAGAATCGTCACATTCTCTAACACGACTCACGCACGACAGCGTTACATCTCATCACGTGAATTTTCAGGAGATACAGTTTTTATCCCATGTCTTGTATCCTCGATTAACTTTAGAAACACTTTATATCAAAATATTTCTGTGTGAATACACAGCTGGAATTAATTAAATTCACTAACTTATACGATGGATTATTGAGAAAGTTTTCTTAATGTTAAGATGTTTCTCTTACAAAATGTTTTGTCTATCCTGAAGAAGGAAATGATGATTTTCGAAACGTCGCTACTTATGTATTACACATTTTAGTATATTTTATTGTTTTGATTAAATCTGCTATCCTAAATATTGAATTTTCTGTCTATAAAATAAAGACCAAATACTGCCTGACTAAGTTGTTATATCTACAGACAGGAAGGAAAAGAATAATTTAAAGCTATTTTTCTGTCCAGAAGAAGTCCTTTCAGTATTTGTTCAAAACATCAGGAAAACTGGACGAAAAATTTGATCGAGCTGACTTTCATTATCTCCGAAGCAGGGATACAATTCTTGTTACAGATATATTCTGACTTTTAGAATTGCACATTACAAATGATAACTAAGAAATTAAATATCATTGTTAAAATTGGTATTACGGTATCATGTTTTTTTGAAATCTTGTTTACATGAAATTCTCTCGTGAAATATTTGAGTTTCCTTTCACAATTATCTGCTTCTTAAATTTTATTTATGGCAATTCTTAGAATTCCAAGAATAATTAATTTCTTTGTGCATCATAAAGATTTTGACAAATTCTTGACTAAATTTTTGAAATGTATTTCATTACGTCGCAGTACGTCATTGTGCATATCCATGTTCATTGCCTACACGTAATTTATTCGAACACATTGTTTGTTCCAGTATTCCTGTTATATTCATTTGCCATTCGTGTTCGTTTCTCCTTCAATGATTAGAAAGAAAGAGGCTTATTTGCAGCGTCATTCATTACACTTACATTTCAGCATCTGGTATTTGTCATTCGATTATATTTTATAGTGCATTGGCTAACTTCACTTTTGATTCTAATATTTCATGATCTCTCCTTCCCATTTCAGATATCATCAAGCCTCGATACTACGTAATAATCTTATCAGTTCACTCGCAAATCAGTTCGGTCAGTTTCACTTTGTTCCGATTATTAATTTCACTTTTTCAAATACCCCATCCGGTGTTCCATTACAGAGCTGCTCTGTCCTCTCTGCGGCGTTTGGTCAGCTTCGCACAACGTCTTTAAGGGAGAGCGTTCGTGCCAGTCGCTAGTCAAATACTTCACCATTTATTACATCCATAAATTAACAACAGCTCCGTGTAAACGTATTCACGTTCACAAAGGGCACTTAAATGATATCGAAATAATTAAAAGGTTCAATTGAAAAGTGTTGCTCTAGAAAAAACAATGTCTCGTATGACATTTGGTTTCTGGAATGATTTTTCATTTTCATACATTGCTAATATAGATTATGCTAATATAAGCTTGTTTGATATCGGTTGCCGCCCTCTTTTCTTTCTACAATGAATATCAGACTGTATTGATGGCATTGAATGTCAATGATCTTCAAGTGCTTGCACGTGTTACAAATGTGCCAGTTCATGCTGTTTTCTCTCATATTCCAAAATAAGCAGTGCTGACAATTGCATGATTTATACAGCATAAATTCTACGCAGAGATTCATTATTTTCGTTAGTGATGATTTTTAGTTGTTTTTTATTCATTACTCCTCAGAATAATTGATTAAATATTATCAGATTCATAAAAATACTACCTATTGAAAGAAAAAAAGGTACGGTAAAACTTTTTCAATATCTAAAAAACATGCCCGAGGACGTTCTTTAGACAGACCTTGTAATTTTAACTCATTTTATTGAAGCAATAGGCCGATAAGGCAACATTTTTCATACCATCTTGAAGAAAAAATATTTTACTTCCATTTAAAGTAATTTTTGGGGCTACTACACAGTGGTCGATCTAACAAACCCGTAAACTCGCTCTGCGGTTGTCCCCCAATGTGACCCACCTCCTGGCCTTCTACCTCACCCTCGCCTCCGCCCCCGCTCTTACCCCCACCCTCACCCCCGCGTGGCCCGGGGCGTGTCGCGCTCTGCCCGGCGCCTTTTCAGCAGCGCGTGTTTACGGACGGCCCATGGCCACATTAACCCAACATCTCGCACAATTAGGGCGCGGACAATGCTCGCCCAGTTCGAGGGCGGCGCTCGCGGCGCCCCCCGCGGCGCGCGCTGCAATTAAGAGCTCGGGCGGGCGCAGGGCGCAAAGGCAGCGCCACTCCCGTTTCCAGCGGCCCCCAACCGCCCTTTCGCCCCGCCCGCATCAGCCCACACCCGCCCGCACCCGCCCGCACCCGCCCACACCCGCCCACACCCGCCCACACCCGCCCACACCCGCCCACACCCGCCCACACCCGCTCACACCCGCTCACACCAGCCCACAGCCGCAGCTGCTGTCGCCAGCACCTACCCTTCGGCCCCACCCAAGCCGCTACCACCTCGGCTTCAGCCGCCCCTGCCCATGAATCTAGCCGTCCTCATCCACCCCCTGCTCTGCCACCCACGCCCCAAGCTGCC
This sequence comes from Teleogryllus occipitalis, assembly GCA_011170035.1. Taxonomy (NCBI): domain Eukaryota; kingdom Metazoa; phylum Arthropoda; class Insecta; order Orthoptera; family Gryllidae; genus Teleogryllus; species Teleogryllus occipitalis. Next base: position 34,889 of record BLKR01005164.1, on the reverse strand, counting down.
TCCAGCAGCTGCATTGCTATCCGCGGTCGTAGCTATCCCCGCCGCCCCTTACACCGCTACAGCCACTGCCACCGCCACCCAGCCGCCCCTGCCCCCGCCGTCGCCGTCCCCGCCGTCCATGGTCACTCCCCGCCCAAGCCACTACCACCCCGGCCTCAGCCGGCCTTCACCACCCCCGCCGGCGGCCCCTCCCCCTGCTGCCTACGTCCTAAGCTGCCCTCTCTCAAGCTCACATCCGGTGTTACTTCCGCCATCCGTGCCTACCGTTATAGCCTCTGTAACTTCCGTTCCCAGCCACCCCCAGCCGCCCTTGCCCCCCGACGTAACCGTCCCCGCCGCTGACGCCCTCACCTACCCACACCTGCTGTTTCTGCCACCAGCATCGCCCATTCGGTCCCGCCTGTCCCCCCTAGTAGTTACCACCCGGCCCCCAGTCGCCCTCACATCCACCCCCAGACATACCCCCATTCCTACCGTCTGTGCACTGAGCTGCCCCCGCTCAATCCCCCAGACGCTGCACTGCCACCTGTAGTCGCACGTACCCCCTGCCCACCGCCACCGCCACCGCCACAGGCACTGCCACCTTCACCCTCAGCCGCCCTTGGCCCCGACGTCACTATCATCGCCGCCCCCTCCTGCTCCCCCAACTGCTGCCACCCCCAGCCGCAGCCGCCAGCGCCGCACGCTGTCCCTTCATCACCACCCAGACCCCTAACCGCTATCTCCCTGCCCCTCTTCCAGTCGCCCCCGCCCATAACTGTAGCCGCCCTCAGATTAGCCTCCAGGTCTGTCGTCTACGCCCTAAGCTGCCCTCTCCCAATCCCACAACTCCACCGCCAGCCATCTCTCCCGGGTGCCTTTCCCGCCTGCAGCTGCCGCCGCCACAACGAGAGTCGCCTCGCCTCCGGCCCCTCCCCCTACCGGCAACCCGCCACAAACGCTCGCTCCGTGTCGTGTCCGGCGATTTCAATTCCACCCACGCGGTTCGCGCGCGTCGTCGCGTGTGGTCTCCAACTTAGTTCCCGCGCGGGGTTTAATGAGAATATCGCGACGCGTTCCGAAAGGCCGTCCGTTCCGTCGCACGGTTGGCACTTGGTACGCGATAGACATTTTGCGTGCACAACGCAAATCGTCTCGCAGAACTGATTCCTGAATCCGTATTTTGCAGAGCAAAATTCTTTCGAATGAAGCTTTGCTTTCAAGAATATTGTACTCTACCCAAAAAAGTGTACTCTACAACCACGTTTCGTCTTCTGATGTATTATTTTTTTTAATTCTTATGAATTCATTGTATAAAGCAAAAGGCGTCTTTTTGAGTCAACTCGTGCCATTCCATTATCTAGTAATTATCTTCGAAGCTGAGTGCTTCGAAAAGGTCACTGTAAACATGAAAAACATATTTTGGTTCCCAACGTGAACTTATTTACATTAGCAAAATAATGCATCACTTCAGTGCAATTAGAACACTCTTTTCGTTAATCTTATTGATTATATTATCAAGACATCATGGAATGGCATTTTTTCTGAATTCAACCAACCAACCAATTACAACTGGTTTTTATAATAACCACGTATATAGAAAAAACAGCAGAACACAATCAATGTGCATTCCAAGATTCTATAATGCCCTCCCCCGCCCGCATATCAACACTTCGTCTTATTTGCACTTCCGTTTGTCTTAAACAAATTCAACCATCGCATAAAGTTCCTGAAATAAATCCGCATTAAAAGACATTATACTTTTAGAAATTTTCAAAATAATTATTTGTGACGTCTCATGACAATAGTTTTGTTGCAATAAAAGTATTTCAAGTGTATTGCATTTCATTACATTAGTTATTTGTTATTGTTACTTTTGTATAGGTGTATGACCACGCATATTCCAAGCTTTGCCTAATTCTTGCGGATCACGAAAATGTACTGTGCTGTGCTCATCTAAATCCGCGCTGATTTACAGCAAAGTTAAACCCTCCAAGCCGCGCGCTCCACTGAGATAAACTACGAGTGCTGTAAAGTAAGTCTTTACTGAAATGAACCCTTTCCATTTCGTACAGCTTGTAAACCGTTAGTGGTGCATACTCCTAACCTAAAACCCAACTCTAGAAAATAATGTGGAGTATCTGATATAATAATAGTATTGTATAAACAGGACGGTAGCATAAACGAAAATGAAATAGAATGGAGCTCCGTGCTCAGCGTGTCCCAAAGATACGCTCGGGCCGCAGTATACCCGTTGCGCGATCACAGAGCCACTGCACTGTCGGCAACGGATACAACGCGCTCTTGCGGGCACTCGGGTCGTCCGGCGCTGAGCGGCCCGGCCGTCCGCCCGCCCGCGAATTGAACGCGCTCTACATTTAATTCGAAAATTATACAGAGCGCGCCACACAGCGCGGCGCGGCTGATACATGACTTGTTCATTGTCCGCGCGCTTTGTGAGCGGACCCGAATTATTATGTTAATGCGGCCGCGCACCTGCCTCCGGCCGCGCTGCCCCGCGCCGCGCCTAATGGGACCGTGGAAATTTTACGACTGGCCCGATCCGCACGCGTCGCTCGCCTGCGACCCGCCATCGCAGCGGCGACGTTTCAACGAGGCCGCTCATCTCCATATTTACAGGCGCGCCGCCATACACGCCGCTTGCGACGGCTCGGAAGCTTTTATTTTTATTTTTTTGCGAAATTCAAATATTTAGGTATTTGGAGTATTTTTGCGAGTAGGTTGCGAAGTATGGAACGCATGTTCCGCGCACGTTAAAGAGGAGAGTGCGGGATTGGCCGTCGCGTAATTATTTCCGGCGCTCTGGAATTCCATCTCTGGCGGCGACACGCGCGCAAACATAACCTGCGCTGCGCGCGCCTTCCGCCTTCGCCGCCGCGACGAGGCGATGAATAATGGAGAGCGGTTCCCAGCGCCGCCGCCGCGCGCGCTGTCGCCGCCCGGGATTCCCCGCGCGCTGCGCCGCCGTCGCCGCCGCCCCCGCCGCCCGCCCTGCCGCGGCCCCCGCCGCCGCCCACGCCCTCGCCCACACCCCCGCCTCCCCGCCCCCTCCGTCCGCCCCCGCGGTCGCCCCGCCACCACCTCCGCCGCCACCTTCATCGCTGCCGCCGCCCCCGCCACCTCGCCGCCGCGGGCGCTGGGCCGTGATTTAGAGGCGAGCGCAATGGCGGCGTCGCGACGTTAGCGCTGTACTGCGGCGACAAAGACGCGTTCGGCTGCTTCCGCGTGTGTGCACGCAAGTAGCGCCGGCTTGATGAAAAGATGATGGAGCGCGCAAGAAGCCAACATTCCGTTAGAGTTGATCCAATCTGAATGGAAGTACTTAACAAGAGAGACACGCAAGTAGAACTAATCAATTATATTGTTATTACACATTATACTCTTTCGATAATAATGTACTTATTTTTCTTCCGTGGTCAAATTAACATATTAACAAACAAAAACACCATGTGAGAATGGAAAACTTATAATGCAATAAAAACATCATAATATGTCGCACTTGGCGGCTTGACGAAGAATAATCAATTATCTGCATGTCAACCACAAAATAATTGAAAATATACTTAGATGAGCAGAAACGGGATTTTTTTGTTAATTTAGAGATCGCAATCACAAACCACAACAAATGTATTAAATCGCATTCTCGTAACCGAGTAATGTAGTGTCGTCACCTTAGAAGTGCAACATAGTAAGCCTTTACGTTTGTTATAGTGTTTGACCGTTTTATGTATTGTGATATGTGGATGACCGTTGGAAATGAGTTTGAATTGCAAATTTGGATTCATCAACCAGTGTAACAAACAGGCTGAGCAAATTGAGTCGCCTGGAAATGCAAGCCGCTGTACACGCGAGTATTGCGGGGAAAGACCTTGCGCCTTTCAGAGTAGTAACCACAGATAAGAATGCTCCATTCGTGTGGCTGATCGACACATAGACACATTCAGTCCATGAGGTGGAATGGTAGAAGGAATGAGGATTCCGAATTTCTTGTTGATCTTTAGAAACTTGGACAAATTCTAAAAAAATAAAATAAAATAATTTCCAGATACTACTATTGAGAAACTTCAAGGGAAAATGTTTCTGAAGTTCTTAGTTCATTCGACTCGAAAGAATCGATGCCATTTTGCATATTAATATTACAAGCACTGTTAAATTAATTAATATTTAAATTATAATTATATTTTCAATGTTATCCGTGTATTCTAATTAAATTAGTTATTGGGCACTTAAAAAACTGCAAACATGATTCAATAACTTTACTCTTACAATTTCGAATCGCAGGACTAAGAAATTTCTACACGAAACAACCACCAACAATAAATAGCAAACACTCAGGAACCAATAATTTCGTGCTTAATTTAAAATTCTAACTCGCTCCAACCTATCATCTTCAACCCCGTAATCCCTTTGCGTGTTTGCTACATGCGTTTTGCAACACATGTATGACGCAAATGATCCAAATAGCGAGAAATGAGTCACTCTATTACTCTCGGTGCGTCACTAATTTCTGTCTCGTTGCGCTCCCAGGGAGCCATCAGGGCGCGCTTCATTACTTCTCGCTCGCAGCCTATGAAAAATGGATCCGTCAATAGCAATTGCATCGAAATTTTAAAAAAAACGCCACAGGCCACATTCGCATGAAATACCCGTGTAATGGTTATGAAAATATTTAATGACATATATTTGCGCGAATTTAATTTTACGAGGGCATTCCGCCGCCGCGGTTGCTGCGAGAGGCTCTGATATTTCACGCGCTCGCGGGGCGGGCGGCCGCTGGGGCGGGTGGGGACGGCGGCGGAGGCGCAGAGCAGCGCCGTGATTTACAATTGTTTCTGCGGGGTGGCGGTGGAGGGGGAGAGCGAAGTCGCAACGCACGCGCGGCTGACTGTTAAAACCGCGCCGGCAATTGTTGCGTTTTCCCTCGCGTTTTCGCTCCATTTAATGAGGCGCCATTTAGCAGCGCGCGGCGATACGCGGTTGCCGTTCCGCCGCGCCTCTTTGCTCCTCTTCCGTCGCTGCGGCCGCACGCGACGTTGCCGCCCCTGCTGGTGTCGCTTCCTCCGCGCCCCTCGCCCTGGACGCCCCTCCCCTCACCGCCCCTGCTACTTGTGGTGTCTTGGATCCACGCCCTGGGCGCGAATATTCCGTTTGCTCCAGTCAATAAGAGGCGAATGATGGAGCTGAACACTAACAACCGGGTCAGGGACTGCGCGATATTTCCTTCCTCATTTATAACTTCTTTTCTCTTACACTTGTACGTACGGTCTTTACATCCACTTCACTACCACACATGTCGAGAGTTTAGTCAGAGAGCTTGTCCCGGCTGTTTTCTCTGGCGGAAGTACCTGAAGAGAAGCACCCCTCGCCCTGGAGGCCCCTCCCCTCACCGCCCCTGCTATTTGTGGTCTCTTGTATCCACGCCGGCTGCTCTGGCTGCGAATATTCCGTGTTTGTCACAGTCAATAATGGGTGAATGCCGAGCAGAACGCAAACAAACGGGTCACGCACCGCGCGATCTTTCCTTCCTCATCCAAAACTTCTCCTTTTTCCATACACTTGCACGTACGGTCTTACATCCACTTCACTACCACATTTGCCGGGAGACAGGTCGGAGAGCTGACCAGGATGTCCCTCCTGGCGGATGTACCTGGAGACGAATCCCTGCAATCTGAAGTACTGATCGGCACCGGATATCATGTTCAGTTTGAGAGAAACTGCCATTTCCCGGGATATAACGTGCTAATGATACTAACGTTTTAATGACTGTACCAGTTGACGCGTCCGGTAATACAAAACAATGTTGTATCTGCTTAGTTGTCTACTCCACTCCCACCGGTCATCACTCGCATTGTCCCCCATGCTGCTTGCTTTTGCCCTCCGCTGCCCCAAAGCCCCACTTCGCCTTTTGCGTCCCCGCTACCCTGGCTCCGCTCTGCCCTATCCCTTCCTCCGTTGCTCGGTGGCCTTGACTGCTCTACCCCACCCTCGTCAATTCTCCGCTCCCGTCCGCCTTAGACCCTACTTCCCGCTTCGCCTCCTCTCCATTCTCCCTCTCCATCCTCTCAGCTGCACACTGTTCCTGTCATCTAACTCAGCCGCTAGCCTCGCAGCCCCGCTCTCGCAGGGTTTCTCCATCTCCATTTTTCGGCTGTATCCCCACCCCACCCCACCTCTACCTCAATCCCTACTGCTGTCACCATCTCCACCGATTTGTTAAGCCTCAGAACCTCACTTCTCAACCGACAACGGCACCCTCTTTTACGGTTCCCCTCTCATGCCGCCGCAGCCTTTTCCATCACCCTAGCAACCCCACCCTCGCCCCTCTTCTGCTGGTGGTCATCACTGCCCTGCCGTTCCCCACCATTGCCCGCCGCTGGCCGCTCTGCTCCCGCCGAGGGATACGTCATTCTCCGACCCTTCCTCCTCTCTCCCACGCTGCTTGCACTCCAGCCACCCCTGTCACCCCCACGGCCACCGACTGCGCCTCTCCGCCCCATCCCCACCTGGAGCGGTAGCTCAGTGCATTAACTGATGTCACTGCAGCGCCTCTGACCAGGAGGTTCTGGTTCGAGTCCTGACGGCGGCAGGATTTTCGTCATTAGCATTTCAGCTAGGTCGAATTCAGTCGCTGTGTGGAGGAGAATTCTAGCGGCCGGCTGCTGTGATCGATAGTTTTTCGTGGTTCTACTATCAACGCAAGGCGAATGCCGGAGTAGTACCCTATCAAACGGACCACGGATCGCGCGCGATCTTTCCTTCCTCTTTCTTGTCCTGTCCTATCCTCTTCCCGGTCGGCACCAGATCTCGCTATTCGGTGGGGAAAGATCACCGCCATCTCCCGAGGGAAAAACATGCACCGCAGATACGGGACTAATGACCTAAGCTGTTGATGTGCCGGGAATCACTAACCAACCCATCAGCCCCATCCCCATTCCCTCACAGTCATTCCACACCCCTTCCCTTTCCTTCCCTCCCAGGGGCGCAGCGCAGCGAGGCGATGCTGGGCTTAATAACTGCGCGCGCGCGCGCGGGCGCAGAAGCGACGAGGCGCGGTCGCCGGCTGCTTTGTTTGCGGGCGGGCGGAGGGCAGGCGCCGCGCCGCTGGCGGTGGTCGCGCCTCGCCGCAGACGCTGCGCCTGCAAATGTTTGCTTTGGCCGCTCGCCGCTCGCGCGCCAGGCGTCTCCACGGGCGGTTGTTCTGCGAAGAGCGTGTTTTTTCTGGAGAGCGCTGCTTGGTGCCAAAACGACGTTTCGTACGAAATTAAACAATCGTCGGGTGTGTGTGCGCTGCAATATACTGCCGAAGGACGTGTTATGTCACATCCAGTGCATGCAGTATATTCTGCATTCTACGTCAGTTCTTGTTAACTGATGAATGTACAGTTCATAGTATTTCTATTGCAGCTGGTGATAGCTTTTTAATATACATATTTATTTGATATTTTCTGTATTATTCGTAGGATTTATCTGCTTCAAACTGTAACAGAATATTTTTTCTGGGGTTATGAAATAGATCGATATTACGAAAACTGAACGTATCGTTCGTGGGCTACAACAATAGCACAACTCGAAAAAATACGAATTTTGAATTATGACATTCATTTTAAAACATTTTATTATTGTTTCTATTGACAGAACTCCTATGAAGTCTTTTACTACTTCTTACCTCTTAATGCATCGTTTACTAAGCGTGTGATACAAGTAATAGCACTATCACTCAAAACTTTTTACACATTTATCTCGTAACTTTATTTTTCTAGTTGTCTAACTACTACAGCCCATAAACGAAATGGTCAAGAAACAATCCTTTAATAAATGTCCAATGCGATGACTGATTAAAATGTAGGTGCTTTTTAGGCAAGTATGACATTATATTACAGTAAGCATTGATTCCTTCGCAATGCAAAAGTGCTATATTTTTTAGATATTTTGATGTTGTACATTGTGCATCAATCGCATTCAAAATTGAGAGAGTCACAAATGCACATTCCGTAATTATGCTAATTAACTTTGGTAATAAAACTTTATTTGCAAGCGTGAAGAAACTGAAAAGAACCACTCACCTTGCATTTTGATTTACTATGAGTTTCGTTGCTCCCAAGTGCTTCAAAGCCTTGCAACGGTCTCAACAATGACTCAGTTTCCTCACACGTGTTTATCAACACGTTTATCGCGTCTGCGATTACTGAGAATCACGACCACGTCTCATCACGGCCCGTTTCTGTGGACGTAACGTCCACGTATTTGAACACTTGAGGCAATCGGCATTCTGGAATCTTCCGGAACATTTAGAATACGCTCATTTGTTGAGCGGTTAGTCTCCACTTCTAACATTAGCCCTTTGGTGATAACATCTGCTTGACAGGTATACAGATTCTGTTGTTATCAATGGATGCGGTGTGAGTACACCGAGCGTCTTTACTCTCTTCAAATGCTTCGGTACACTTATATTCAAGGAGAGGTCTTTGCAGCTGTAGCGTACGACTTTTTCATGTAAAATATTATTTTTTGAAACCATCGATTTTCTCACAGTTGTACAAAATGCACAAGCAGTTGTCCTCACAGTTGTAGGTTTTGATATCTGATTTTCATGCAAATGTCCATACAGATTGCATGATTTTTACATCTGATTCTCAAGAAGATTTGTTTATTCATTTGCTTTAAACATACTAATGAAATAATTTTCTGTCAAGAGTTTTACAAATTTTCAGGCTAATTACTTAAAAGATATCGACTTTTATTTCCTATAGACATTATAAAAATGAATGTACCAAAAGTATTTTTTTGTCAAAAGAAGTAAAATTCACAAAAATATTTTGAATAAAGTATTTTCTAAGAAGAACAAGAAGAGGAACACAAGAATTTTTTTTTTAATTTCATGATTAAAAGGTGAGTCATTTATGTGTTTTGGTAATGTCTACCTCAGAGGTAGATGTTCTCACTCAAGGGGAAAAAATCATGTTTCCACCAGAAAGTTAATCCCACTGCGCTAGCTTACCGAGCACTGCCCAGAACCAGGCGCTACGTTTAATTTACTTAGATTGTGACACTTTGAAGCCCTATTGAAGGCAATCATGATAATTGAACGTGTGTGCATGAAACTGCATTTGTGAAAGTGTGGTAATCGGCTAAGTATATTTTTTCGTGTAGTTCTCGAACCTCTTGGGTGCGATCTAGTTATAAACTGTTAATGACGTACGTACTGTGCAATCCTGTGCTGAGGGTGACATCGTGACCTTAAGGTCCGTGTATACCGAGGTCAACTTGCGTCTCGCAAAAGGGTGCTAACGTCATCTAATTCCTCTTTGTTGAACAGTGGTGTACTTACTGTTTCACGTTTTCGAGAGTGTGCATGCTCTGCGAGGTCTACCAGCCTTCAATTTCGACATGTCGAAACTTCGCCAGCTTGACCATCTTTGTAAAGTTATCTTGCAGGAGCTGTAATGTAACAACTGTGAATAAATGTTATTTCATCTTAATCGCGTGTGCATGTGTATGTTGTACGAAGGATTCGGTAACCTACATTCCATGGTAACCGCCCTGCTGAATTATCTTCGGGTTTCAGCTATACGCGCGAAATTACCTTTCCACTCTTTGATTATCCATCGCAATACGCTGAACACATGCTCTTCTAAATCCTGAGAGAAGGCGCGTTCAAGTGTAGCAGATCGTTTCTGCGCAGTTTTTTTCGCTTCAAACTTCATCTCGGCTCTTTGCTGTGTTTATTTTTACATTTTACCACAATAATACAAAACGCCAAACGAAGTTTTTCGGGCTGGAAGTAAACGCGCTCTCATTTTCGGTCGAAGACCATTACTCGCGATGGCTCGAAGAGAGAGACGAAGCTCGACGAAAAGCGCTTTCAGCCCCCCTCCCACCCCCCAACTCGCGCCCTCTGGTTCCTGCCCCCACGAGGATATCAGCCAGGAAACAAGATTACCCGGCATTCGGGGGCGACTTTCGTTTTTAAATAGAGAGATTTCGCAAGTTAAAGCTCATGACGGAATTCTGGCTTCATAAAAGTTGTGCTCCCCTAATGGAGATAATTGATGATCTTTTAAAGCTCTTACGTAACTCTTTAGCGCTTTAGGGCTGCGCCGATTCCGTTGTAATGACGACGCGTAATCGCCGCGCCAGTTTGGATCCCAGTGGCGCCCTCTGCCTTTATGAATCTTAATAACGCGAAACAAACGCAGCTGCTGCCCTCGCTTCGATTGCGTCGGCGGGCGCCGATGATTCGCGCGGGTGAGCAATTCTCGGCGAAATGCGCTGCGCTCCGCCCGCAGCTGTGCTTCCTTCATCCTCCCATTTTTTTCACAGTAACATAGGAGAAGAAGTCTCTTTCTCCCTCTTCTAGAATCCTCCATGAAACCACGGTTCATAATTCTTAATTTAAAAAAAATAATTTATTGACTTTCGCATCAACAAGGTCATTAATACATAGTTAACATGTTTACATTACAATACAATAATACACAATTCGTTGGAAATACAGTTTTTTTCGTGAAAATTTTTCAGGTTTTATTCTATTATTAAATTAATCTTGTTTGTATGTGATTTGTCTTTCCTGTGATTGATTCATCTCTGAGTTTGGCTTTCCCTTGTGATTTAGCAACATATTTTAATATATGTTGTATATTATAGTATATTCCATTTACAGTTCTTCAAAAAGTTTAGTATTAGTAAAATTTTACAATTTTGCTTTTAAATGTAGGAGGGATCTTAATTTACGATTGATTCTGCCCTAAAATCTTCTATTTTGAAGACGCAGTTTATAGTTCTTAGCTTACTTTGGAAACTTCGATTAAATTTGTATTAATTTTTACTACTCGTTTCTGTTAAATGGTACTCGTGCACAAAAGGTTTTTTTATCATACTTCTGCATGAAACAATTTATTTTGATAATTAGCGTCGTTGTAGGAATTAACTTTCTACTTTCTCTTTGAGTGTCAGTGTGTACACAAAGAGAATAATTTCACCCCATGAATTGATCACATATTTTATGAATATTATATCGATCAGTATCTCATACATTCTTCTTAGAAACACTCTAGATAGAGCAGAAGTTTATCAGAGATACCTGTTCATTTAGAAAGACAAGTGGTGCTTTTCACTGCCCTATGCTTCACTAAAATAAAATAATTTTTGTGGTTTGCACTATGAGACAAAATTCAAAGTTCAAGAACAAATTGTAATTGAATAAAAAGAAACTATATCTTTCACTAGCCTGTATCCTTGGTCAGTAGAGTTTTTTTAGACATTCGTTTTCTTTCCACGAATTAAAAAAATATCAGTAACAAATTATCCCCGTAGAAGCCGTAAGATAAAATATCGAGAAGCAATATTAGTAAATTGGTAGCGAAGGAACGTATTTTTAGAGTTTTTTAGCACATTCATTGTCCAGAGATACTGGAAATTATTGTATATACGTTCATTCCTTTTAAATTCCAGGTTTATAAGAGAAACATTATCAAATGTATTCACTTTATCCTGCTACCAACTGTACGCACTGAACTTAAATGTTACCAATATCAGCATGCAGATACCAGATTCCTACCTCTTGCGTTTCTGGTGGCGCTCGTTAACAGCTGACTTGCTTTAATTTAATTTATTTTCGTCAAAAACAGTAAAGTTATAAGTGACGTATTCTCAGAAGTACAATATCTGCACATTTCCTTGGGCTCCAGAATCCCATCCCCATCGTTATACTATTCACTAAGTTAGTTGTCAAAGAGGACCGCCAGGTATTATCTCCGCGTACGCGCCACTTACTCCACGTGCCCCTGCGTCACTGCCCAGCGGCCAGAATTGGGAAGGAATTAGGAAAGGCACTTCACAGGGATTGGACTAGCCCTTGTGAAGCAGTCAAACTCGTTTTGTTGGAACAAATTTCACATGATATTCGTCGTGAATTGAACCCGGACTTCAATGACGAAAGGCTAGCGACCCTATGAGCCACGAGCGAGCCAATGAGGTGCCAACCAACTTGAATTATCAATAAAAGAAGTACCAACAAATCGAGGTTAGCAACATTTGAAAACGAGACATAGTCGCAAAAGAGTTGTAGAAAACTTATTTTCATCGATAAACGATCTATACATTTGATTTTATAGTGTTGTTAACGAAGCATAAACCCGAACTGCCACAACTAGCAAAAAGAGAGCTTAACAAAACGTGTACATTATGAAGCATCATTTATATCAGAAGCAAAACAACGTGCCATCTCAGCGTCAGGTTGGTTGGCAGCATCGATGGATCAGAGAAAGTGGACAAAAATCTTGATGACATGAGGATCATTTATGCAGAAGCTGAGTTGATGCGAAGAAGAAACATCTGTATGCGCTATGTGATAGACTTTTCGGTGCGGAAACTCACAAGTTGTCGAGAAGTACTACTCTCTCCGCAATTACAAAGTAATAAAATTATAATTTCAGCATAGTCACGATTACAAATTGCTAAACATTTGAGAGAACATCAGTCTCGAAATATTCCATTTGAATAAATCTAGTTTATTTATCCTCAATTAGGTCTGTGATAATGAAAGAACTGACTGTACATTGGTATTAATTTTAAATATCCAGTTCCTGAGTCAGGTTGATTGAAGATAAATCTGCCGGTAACAAAATGTATAAGTAATTTTATTAAAATGTATCCACGTAATCCTCAGGATATTAAATAATTAGTGATGCTATGGCACATATTTTCTCGAACTAGTTGGTTTTATAATCTCCTTAGTCTAGGCTAGCTTTCCGGTATTGAGTCACCCTCTTCCCACCTGCTCCCTATCGCCGCAAAAAAAATTCGGTAAACGCGGATTTTGAAGTTCATTTTCAACCAACCCTTTCGATTTTTCGAGAAACGCCATAATAAATTATAGCAATTGTACTTCCGTATTTAAAAATGTATAAGAGATGCCTATAACGTAAATGTTAAAGTCATGAATATTTTTTAAATTGTTAATATTTTGAAAAAAACAACAACAAAACAATACACCAAAGTGGTGTTCGTATCATGTTATTTAGTCCATTTCCTATTTTTTGATACTCATTTAAATAAACTGGACTTGGATCTGGGCTAGAGCTCGTAGACACAGATAGTAGCGCAATTGCCTCCATTTAGCATCCTCTCACCTGATAGATCCGTCTGGTAGTAAACAGTAGTTGAAAAGAAATGTTATATTCGTATTGTTTTTCGATGGCATAGTGCTTCCCAACACTCACAATATTACGTAGTTCGACAAATGGACTGATAACAAATGAACTGACAAATGGATATAAAACGGCGGAGTCGACGGAGCAAACACTCCACGTGCAGGGACTCTATTTGGCTCCGTCCGCGCGGCGACCTCGTGCGGGAGCAGAGGGAGGCTGCTGGCGGCGGCGGCGCCGCTCCCATGGCGTCCCACCTCCGACAGGGCGGCAAACGTCCGCTTTTTGTCTCGATTATGCTCCTCGGACGCAGCGAATGCGCCCGGGGCGATAAAATATCCCTATTACGTCGCTTTATACGCCGCTCTAAAAGGCGTGCCCCTCCCCTCCCAGCCCCGTCCCGTCCTGCCTCGGCCCGCTTTGCTCTGATCCCTCCCGTCCTGCCCCGCGCCGTTCTGTCCCAAACCGCAGTTCCCCGCCCTGCCCCGGATCCCGCCCTTCCCTGCCCACCTCCGGATCCCTGCCCTTCCCCGCCCAGCCGTGTCCTTTTCCACCCTGCCCCGCCCCGCCTGCCCAGCCCCGCCCCGCCCTGCCCAGCCCCGCCCAGCCCTGCCCCGCCCATCCCCGCCTTGCCAAGCCCCGCCCCGCCCGTTCTGCCCAGCCCCGCCCCGTCCTGCCCATCCCCGCCCATCCCTGCCCCGCCGCCCCCGCCCTGCCCCGCCCTGCCCTGCCCTGCCCCCGCCCTGCCCCGCCCTGCCCCCTTCACTCTGGTTCGTCCCCAATATGCCCCACTATGCCCCGCTCCGCCCTGACCCTCCTCGCCCTGCCCCGCAACGCTTCCCTTCCCTTCCCCACCCCGCTCCTCGACACTTCTCATCCACCCCAGGCTCTCCCGTCCCTGCCCCTCCCCGTCTTTCTGCACCTCGCCTCGTGCCCCGCTCCGCTTCGCCCTGCTCCTCTGCCCCTGCGACACACCCCTTCTTCTGCGGCCACCCTCAGGCCCTGCGTCGCACTGCGCTCCGCGGCCGGAAACCTTAAAAAGCTTTTATGCGAGCGAATCGAAGTGCACATAACGCGTTCCGCGGCGACAGGTGGTGGTGACTCGGCTGCGACGGTCGTTTGTGACTTCTGTGTCGACGCCCTCCGCCCTGCGGCGTCAAAGGGTCAGCGGCGACGCCGTCCCTTCCGTCTTCATTCTGGGCGGGCGCCTCCCCTCTGTCGCTTGGACTTTGTTGGCGCGCATCCGACGCGATATTGAGGGCGCTCTCTGTTTCATCACTGACCAGAAGCTTCTCTGACCACATCAGCGACCACAAGCAACCTCTATAGCGACGCCTGTGACTTTTGAGGAAACAAAAGTCCCCTCCATACCTCACTTCGCATTCAGATAACTTGTGTTCTGTGTGTAACAACGTACCTTGTTATTTCGATAATTACAGATCTGCACTTCATAACGTTGTTACACAGTTCTAGATAGTCAAATTGATTCTACAGCTGAATAATTTTGCCTGGCTTTCAATGTATCGTTTCTGTTCGTTTTTTCATTAGTGTAATCCGAATATATATCCCAATATTTTATTTAGAATGATATGAATATCATTAGGGGAAATCATTTATTATAAGGATTTTCTTTTTTAAGGAGATTTCGTCAAAGTTACGATTAATCATCAGACTGTCAAAAATGTACAAAAAAGTATATAGTCTATTCCACTTTTGCTTGCAATATATTTTAAGATTTTCCTTTATTTTTATATACAAATATTTTTTTGGTTGTAAAATTATTAAAAGTTTATTCGAATAAACGCGTACCCCATAAATCAAAATATTGTCTTGTCGCACCTGTCTCGCAGGTTAAAGAAGGGAGAAAAATATTTTCCTAAACCTGTTAAATCGGGTACCTAATGTTTGTTCAATTGATTTTTGGAAATCCAGATGTAAGAATAAGTAAACTACTCGTAGAACTAGCAAGGCCTCCTAGATACTCGAACAGAACTAACAAGTTGATATTTTATTAAATTTTATTCTCACTTCTGAAAGTAATTTTCAAAATCCCTGATTTGCGAATAAGGAATGCGGACAAATAGTCACATGACTATGAACCAAACAACCTTAAAGAAATTATCTAGGGATCATTGGAATGCATTTCTTAAAATACCTGTTGGTATGCATTAATGACAAGGTTTGAATTGACGTAATTTGAGTGAAGTAATTTGTACATTTAGTAATATATATCTTTTATAACGAAACTGACACACACAAGACATGTATTCACATGGAAATTGATAGTGAACTAGTTTCGAATGCTTTTATGAGAAATTACTGAGTATTAAAATGTGCCATTTTTTGAATGTCGTAGACAATACAAGTAAAATTTATTAAAGATTCCTCCTAGTTTCCCACTGCAATTGGTTAAAGATTCCACGTAGTTTTTTGCTCGTTGTCTGGCCGCTCAAGTGTCACAATATAGAAAGAAGCGAGTTTTGCCGGACTCACGCAATGCCCGTCGCCCGAGTCACGCCTGTATCCGACGCTGTCGCAGGGTAGGTCAGGCTCAATTTGCGGTCTCTCTCTCCAAAGAGAGGCGACGTCCCACAAGGCTCGATTCAGTGCCTCGCGAAGCCTCACGTGCCTCATATCGACGCACATCGCTCCAAATTGCCATACGTCGCTTCACATTACCTCATGTTGTCTCACTTCGCTTCACGACTCCACACAGTTTCCTCACCCCACGTCGCCTCCGCCTCTGTTGGCTAACGCCACCGCCTCACGTCGCGTCGCTCCGCCTCACGTCGCCTCGCTCCGCTTCACGTCGCCTCGCTCCGCTTCACGTCGCCTCGCTCCGCTTCACGTCGCCTCGCTCCGCTTCACGTCGCGTCGCTCCGCCTCACGTCGCGTCGCTCCGCCTCACATCGCCTCGCTCCGCTTCACGTCGCGTCGCTCCGCCTCACGTCGCGTCACTCCGCTTCACGTCGCCTCGCTCCGCTTCACGTCGCCTCGCTCCGCTTCACGTCGCCTCGCTCCGCTTCACGTCGCCTCGCTCCGCTTCACGTCACCTCGCTCCGCTACACGTCGCCTCGCTCCGCTTCACGTCGCCTCGCTCCGCTTCACGTCGCGTCGCTCCGCTTCACGTCGCCTCGCTCCTGCGCTTTTCCTCACTCGCCCGCGTCGCTCGCTCCGCTTCACGTCGCTCGCTCCGCCTCCGTCGCGCTCCGCCTCACACATCTCGCGCTCGCTCCGTCCGCTCACGTCGCGTCGCTCCGCCTCACGTCGCGTCACTCCGCTTCACGTCCGCTCCGCTCATCGTCGCGCTTCGCGTCACTCGCTTCACGTCGCCTCGCGCGCTGCTCACGTCACGTCCGCTCCTCCGCTCACGTCGTCCCTACTCCGCGCCTCGTCTGCTCGCTCCGCTCACACGCGCCGTCCGCTCCGCTTCTCACGTCGCCTGCTCCGCCTCACGTCGCTCTGCCCACGTCGCCTCGCTCCGCCGCTTCACGTCGCGTCGCTCCGCCTCACGTCGCGCTCGCTGCCGCTCTCACGTCGCCTGCTCCGCCTCACGTCGCCTCGCTCCGCCTCACGTCGCCTCGCTCCGCTCACGTCGTCCTCGCTCCGCCTCACGCGCCTCGCTCGCTCACGTCGCCTCACGCTCCGCCGTCCCGCCTGCCGCCTCACGTCGCTCTCGCGCCCGCCTCACGTCGCCTCGCTCCGCCTCACGTCGCCTCGCTCCGCTCACGTCGCCTCGCCCGTCACGTCGCGCTCCGCTCACGTCGCTCGCTCCGTCCGTCGCTCCGCTCCGCCTCACGTCGCCTCGCTCCGCTGCCTCACGCGCCTCCGCCTCACGTGCCGCCTCCTCGCCTTCCGCCTTCGTCGCCTCGCCGCCTCACGTCGCCTCGCTCCGCTCACCTCGCCTCGCGTCTTCGCGCTCACGTCGCCTCGCTCCGCCTCCACGCCGCTCACGTCGCCTCCGCCTCACCGTCCGCCCTCGCTGCTCGCCTCACGTCGCCTCGCGCCGGCCTCACGCCGCTCACGTCGCCTCGCTCCGCTCACGTCGCCTCCTCGCCTGCTTCCGTCGCCTCGCTCGCCTCACGTCGCTCGCCCGCCTCACTCACGTCGCCTCGCTCCGCCTCACGTCGCCTCGCTCCGCCTCACGTCGCCGCTCCGCCTCACGTCGCCTCGTCGCCTCAGCTCGTCTCGCTCGCCTCACTCGCCTTCACTCGCTCCGCCTCTCGCTCGTCTCACTCCGCCTCACGTCGCCGCGCTCCGCCTCACGTCGCCTCGCTCGTCGCCTCGCTCCGCTTCACGTCGCCTCGCTCCGCTTCACGTCGCGTCGCTCCGCTCCACGTCGCTCACCCGCTTCACGTCACCTCGCTCCGCTACACGTCGCCTCGCTCCGCTTTCGCTCCGCCACGTCGCCGCTCGCTTCACGTCGCCGCTCCGCTTCACGTCGCCTCGCTCCGCTTCACGTCGCCTCGCTCCGCCTCACGTCGCCTCGCTCCGCCTCACGTCGCCTCACTCCGCCTCACGTCGCCTCGCTCCGCCTCACGTCGCCTCGCTCCGCCTCACGTCGCCTCGCTCCGCCTCACGTCGCCTCGCTCCGCTTCACGTCGCCACGCATCCGCCTGATGTATCCTCTTGTCCTCACGTCGCGTCTCATCCTCACGTCCTCATGTCCGCAGAGCGTCGACGCGCGCCGCGAAAACGCCTCTTTATTGCGGCAATTTTTCCCCGGGCGAGGATTAATGAAAGTTTTTTTTAAAGGGCGAGCGAGGGCGGCGGAGAGCGCGCCGGGCGGCCGCGCCGCACACCCCATTGTGGCCGCTTGTCACTTGTTATTTATACGCAGACGCCCGCGCCGCGCACCGCACAGCGCACTTGCGGAGGCTCCGGCGGGATCTCGCCGCCCACGGCGCTCCAACTGGCGACGTCCCCGCCCTCTGGGGGCAGCGAGCGTACCCTCTGTGCGTGGACTGCGGTGGGATGCTCGAAAGTGTAATCTGATACTGCCGTGTAGACAATGTACTTTCTATTGTGTCCAACTAATTATTGTTAAGCTTTTTAAGCATAATTTAAACATATGCCTTGTAAATGTCAACAAAATTTTTGCAGAAACATATGGTGACAAGGTGCAATGAAAGCAATGCGTCGTTCTGTCTCTTTGCTGTGCGCCACTCCCAGATAGACAAGATTTCACGCGTTCCAAGCGCGAGTGTCTTCAGTTAGATTGTTAGTGATTCGTTATGTTAGTGGGCGCGTCAACTACTATGGTAATGTACGTGTATTGCGTGTTTTTGCTCGGGAGGAGGCGGTAGTCTTCGCGGTGTATGGTGAGATCCGGTGCCGACCTACCGTCGGCTAGCGGGGTATTCTCCAACCCCCATCTGCGGGGCACCGCCCCAGTCGGGACAAGCTCTATGCTTCCGACCGGTCTTCCGGCATGTGTGGTAGTGTAGTGCATGTTAGTGTAAATGTATGTATGGGAAGAGGATAGGACAAGGAAGAGGTAGGAAAGATCGCGCACTGTCTGTGGCTCGTGTGTGAAGGTACTTCTGCGGCATTCACCTGGTGTTGATCGGAGAAACCACGGAGAACTACCGATCAAAGTTGCCGGCCGCTAGAATTGTCCCCCAGACAGCGACTGAATTTGACCTAGCTGACAAGCTAGTGTCGAAAATCCAGCCACCGACGGGACTCGAACCTAGGACCTCCCGGTCAGAAGGGCTGCAGTGACATCAGTTGACGCCCTGAGACATTTCTCACGTTCGCGACTGTTTTCGGAAATAGTTCAATAATCGTAGTTACGATGTAGGCTTCTTCGTATAGAGTCAGTGTTTTCTTGGTGGTAGAGTTGCCGTCGCATTTCCTGCCAAATATCCTTCACGTTTTTACCACCACACAGCGCATTTTTTCAGAGCAAAATATCTGCCCGATATGCACGACTGTGGAATCCGACATCCTGATCGTATATTGCCCTAAACCCCAAAATGGCGACCAAAACGTTGACTATCATTCCTAGAGTGTGTCGTTCTTCACACAACCAAGAATCCAGTCCAACATTGGGGAGCAACGCTGCGGCATGGGGACCTCCGAGGCTTCTCCTCTCGGCGTCGCGTCTGCGGGAAGCGAAGACAATGCAAGCGGGTGGCGCGGGAGGAGGCGGGGTTCTTGTCGGGCCTCGCGGTCGCCGCTCCGCCGCACTTCTCGCGCCTCTCACGCGCTCCGTTGCACACAGCCAACACCACACCGCGCGCCGCCGCCACCGCCCTCCCCGCCGCCGCCGCCGCCGCCGCCGCCGCCGCCACCGCCGCCGCCGCCACCGCCACCGCCCTTCCCGCCGCCGCCACGGCCGTCCGCTTCAACCGCCCCGTCCTCGCCGCCCCGTCACCGCCACCGCCCGCCACCGCCCCGCCACCGCCCCGCCACCGCCCCGCCACTGCCCCGCCACCGCCCCGCCACTGCCACCGCCAACGCCACAATCATCGCCGCCCTCGCCGTCCTCGTCGGCCCGCCGCCCCTGCCGCCCCTGCCGCCCCTGCCGCCCCTGCCGCCCCTGCCGCCCCTGCCGCCCCTGCCGCCCCTGCCGCCCCTGCCGCCCTGCCGCCCCTGCCGCCCCTGCCGCCCCTGCCGCCCCTGCCGCACCCACTGCCCCCACCGCCCTCGCAACACAGGCCGCCGCCACCGCCGCCGCCCGCGCTCTCCTTCGTTTCCATCAGTTCCGACACCGGCGCGGAACGGCACCACCCGCCGCTCAGTCGAGCTCTGTTGCCTCGCTCTCCCCAACTTCTGTCGCGCGGCCCTCAACTTGGTGTATTGCAGCCGCCGCCGCTGTCGCCCGCCCAACCAGCGCCCCTCGCGGAGAGAATTGTGCGTGCGGGGGAGTCTCCTTGTTACGGTTGTCGCGCGCGTCCCCCCCCACTCCCTCTCTGGCCCTTCCCTCCCCCTTGCTCGTTGTTGCGCAGTGTTGCTATGTAACTCTATGAAGAAGAGGGGAACTTTGTTTTGGGGCTGTCCGGAGTGACTGAGTTTTGTAGAGCTCGTGTAAAGCAAACATGATGACCTAGCGCCTTCTGTATCTTATTGTTGTGGCGCTGGAATGAATATCCAACGTTTAAAGAAGACAAGGATGAGGCTACCTGCGGGTGGTTAGTGGAAATGTAATGAGAAGGCTGAGTAAAAGGCATGACTAACCTGCATTTGGATTTCCTGTGACTAATGAAAATGTACACTCATTCTCTATTTGTTGTTCCGACATTGACCAAAAACTGCAGTAAGGCAGTGCGCTTCTACCTCTCCATGACATTATCAGACAGCGTAAATAATCGCCATAAACGCGATTTTCATCGCAAATTTTCGCTTAGAACTTGTTGCTGATGTTTTTAACACTTGTTTCCGATTTGATTGATGTTTTGTTGTCCGGAGACTGCTGCGGTCACTACTTCTGTATAGTGTAATGTTTTTTGCCTGGAGGAGCCTTTTTGCCTATTCCGCTTCATTGATGAGATCCATCGCCGACATACACATCGACTTGCGGGGAAATTCCCCCTCGAAAGACTTCCCTCAGCGGGGCACCGCCTACGTAGGGACAAGCTCTTACGCTCCCGACTGGTCGCCCGACATGTGATAGTGTAGTACATATTAGTGTAAGTGTGTGTGTGTGTGTGTGTGTGTGTGTGCGCGCGCCAGGGCAGAGGATAGAAGATAAAGAAGTAAAGCTTGAGCGCGATATGTGACACATTGTGAAGGTACTTGGTATTGATCGCAGAAAGTACGGAAAATACCTATCACAGCAGCTGGGCGCTAGAATGCTCTTTCATGGGGCAGCAGCTGAATACCTCTTAATATAGACTCGAAAATCCGCCACCGTCGAGACTCGAACCCTAGGACCTGCCTGACAGAAACGCTGCAGACACAGCGGCAATGCTGGCTCTGAGCTAATGCAGTTGCTTTTTGCACACTTGTGTGACTTATCTTCTCCGAGAGCAAAATATGTTTCCCGAAATAAAATTCAACTGAAAATGTAACAGACATGCACTCAAGTTGAAGTACAAGGTTCCCACTGAGGAAATGTAGCAAAGAAACTAAATTGTAACACAGAAATTACTTACTATGGTGCATTGGCATGTCCTTAAAGAACACTTCTTTACCGGCTACAAATATGTTTAATAACAGTTCAATCGTAACACATGATGCTTAAATATCGTATTTCGTGAATTGTTGGCGTTCGGAGCGGCAGCAGCCGCGTCTGGAGCAGGACGAAGGGCCGAGGGCGGCGTTGCCAGAGGGCGCGACCGTTCTGCTGCGCCCAGGATTGTCTCGCGCAGACCCTTCGCAACTCCCCCCTCCCGCCGCCTCACGGACCCGCCGGCGCCACGGACGGCTTTCTTGGTCGGAGTTATGTCGGCTCCACGTGGAAAACAGTTTTAGAAGTTACGTGTTTATACGTAGTTGTGCGCGAACGGGAGAAAGTAAAACAACATTGACCCGAGCGTTCTGTCGGGAATCGATTTCTTTCTCTGCCGCCCGCGTTCGAGTTATCGGAGCGAAGTTAGGAAGTTGAGCGTCGCTCGCTGCGCCGCGCCGTCGGAGTCCCGGTTGCTCCGCTCGCTCTTTAGTTGGCGCTTCCCTCGGGCGGACCCGCCCCCGCCCCCGCCCCCGCCACTCGCCTCTCCATCCACGCCCCGCCACAAACATCAGCCTCGCCCCCGCCCCTACACTAGCACCGCTCTACCTCCGCCCCACCTCCGCCTCGCCTCCGCCCTGCCTCCGCCCGCCTTCCCCCCGCCCCACCCCGCCTCCGCCCCGCCTCCGCCCCACCTCCGCCCCGCCTCCGCCCCGCCCCGCCTCCGCCCCGCCTCCGTCCCGCCTCCACCCAGCCTCCGTCTCGCCTACGCCCCGCCACCACCCCGCTTCCACCCCGCCTCCGCCCTGCCACCACTCCCCCAACCCCGCCCATTGGATCCCGCTGCGCCGTCCCAGCCCACCCTGGCTCCGAGCCGCTTCCCGACGGCCGTTACCGCGGGCGACAGCGTGGCCCTCCGAGGGGCGCCGCGACCTCCCCCCGCCCCCTCTTTCCTCCACTCCGCTCCGCCCCGCCCCGCCCCCGGCGGCGGCCGTTTCCGCGGGCGACAGCATCTCCCTCCGAGGGGCGCCGCCGCCGGCCGGGGATGTTCTTGCGGGCGACACCAGCCACCCCGCCCTCGCTGCGCCCGGCGCGCCGCCGCCGCCGCCGCCACAATCCCCGCGCGCGGCGCAGTGGCGGCAAGTGATTGTAATTAAAATTCATGTGACAACTCGTTTAATTACAGCGGGCGCCGGCGGTGGGCCCGGCCAGGGCGAGGCGAGCCACCACCGCCGCGCCGCCGCGCCGCCCCGCCGCCCCGCCCCCGACGAATCTATTATACCCACACGACCCGCGCTTCCCGGCGTGTGTGAGCGGAGCGGGGACTGCGAGTGTGTTCCGCTGCCGCCAGAGCGCAGCGGTGTGAAAGCCTCTCTCTTGTTATCGTGGCTGCGCCGCCGCCTCCGCTGCCCGCGCGACTTTCCCGCACATTAAGCGCGCTATCTGCGCTCGCGGACAAAGCCGCTTACATTTTAAACTGCTTCCTATAAAGGTAAAAATACACTCATTTTCGGCGCGTAACCTCTCCTTTCTTCCGACGACTGCCTGCTGATTCCGAAAATTTGATAAAGCCTTGCCGACGAGAGGGATCTCGCGGGAAAATGGCGCGTTGGACGAGGGTAGAGGAGGACGGGGCGGCCCTCGTGGCGGTTTAAAGCGCCTCGTTAGGAGCTCGGTCAACGGGCTGTGGACGTTGACGGGAGCCGCTAGAGGACACCCTCTGCGTGGATGTCAACGCTGCAGTTGCCCAACATAAGGTGTAGCATCAATCGTTGGCTCCCGCGGCCAGTCATGTGTAAGGCTCGGAAGTTAATGCTGCATCAAAAAGTGAAATAGGCATGCGAATATGCTCTAACATTTGTAAAATGTGCACCGGAACTAATGAAATATGTTCTAACAATAAACAATTTTACGTATTCACGAGCACTTACAAAACTTTTAATTTTAACAATTAATTTTGCATTTTTGTCTATATTTAGGATTCCAGCGATAATTTTTAAAGTAAAATATAACGATTTCGTCTGTATCATTGTTGAAGTATCAATTCCAGTGCTACAAATTCTTTACCAATGATGAATTATCATATCATTCATAATCGGACAAATCGTTTCCGGGTACCAGCGCCTTGATGTCATCTAAAAGAAGTTCAGTCAAATACTGCTAAAACAAAGGAAAGACATTCCTACGATTTCTAAAGAATATTTGTATATATATAATTTGCATTCACATTTTTGAAGTACACGTTTAGGTTTGAGAAGACAAATATGCATATTAATTAAAATTCCAAGAGAAATATGTCACATTAAAAGCAAAAAATCAATAAAATATAATTAATAATTTAAATAACTTAAATAATAAAGAACTTAAATATAATTGAAATATGATTTAACACAAAATACACTAAATATGAACTAATATTCTGTATAAAAACACCGAATTTCTGTTATTATGATTGTGCTTTGTCGACATTTGATAATTAACATATTATAAAGCTAATAATTAAAAATATGATTTTTCGTGAACTTCCGGGCCTTAGTCACGTGTAGGCTCGCGGCTGCCCGGGTGACGCCGCGTACAGGGCATTTGAGCCGACGTTTTTTACCGTCATATCGTGGTCGTCTTCACTCCTTACAGTCCAGCCCTGAAGAAAGCCACGTTATGATGGTCGACACGTCGACAACACTGCTCTCGTCGCGGCGTCACTCGGGCTGCTGAGAGCCTTCATAAGGTGTAGAAGTCGCGCAGATGGCTACAATGGAATGTGCCTTCGTTCTGTTTTAGTCTTTGATATTCAATTGAGTTTACAAACTTCAACTGCGAAATATTTAACAAAAATAAAAAAAAATTGCTTTAAAAGAAGAGTTGATCCAAGTCATTTCAGTCGACTGGTGTTTTCGTAATAATATTTTCCCAATTCTGTATCTTATTTTAACTGAAATGAATAATAGAAGCTTTAATAAGGCGAGCGTGCCAAATCACTGTAATTATTAAATATAATATGAATGATATAATAAACACGTTATTATATGAGTGCCCCGATACAGACAAAACAGAGCACTGAAGATGACCCCAATGCGTCCTAAAAGCTTTATTCACCAATAAACACGACAAAACAACGCCCCATATTTATTTCTATAAAGATACCAACGTTGTAAACACCACAGAATTTCCTACCAATAAATGCGTTATGGAATATAAAACTATGCTACCTACTAAAAGATTGTACCGCTTTGCTTATTTTCACAAAATGAAAATTCCGCCATTAAAACTGTTCCAAAGTAGGCAAAAACATATTCTAGGAAATACAGTCTATTTTGACAAAGTAATGTATTCTAATTTAGGAATAATTAGATCCAATAACAAATAAGCATATCAGTCTAAATGTTTTCAAAAGAAATTACTAATGACAAGGAAGCATCACAAGGAAAGTAATATTAATTTTAACAGTGATATTTAATGCATTATTTACCATTTGGACTGTATAAATGTAAACAACCTGTAACAAGTGTTGTACTGCAGCCTCCGGGTCAATGACCCCCATCTCGATCAGGTTTTTCGTCCAGTTTTCCTGATTCATTGAGCAAATGCTGCCTCGTTTGGCTTCTGGACATAAATGTAACTTTATTATCTGTGCACGTCTTCTAGAATTCAGTGGGAAATAGTTATTCAAATTATCGTTTCCATATTGTCGCGACAGGAAGTATTATTCCTCGACGAAGGACATTATGAATAAGAGCCCAAAATTTATTGATTTATCCTTGGAAATATATTTTATTACATCGGAGCAGTTTTTTTCTGTATTCAAAATTCAAGTAGTATATGGCTTAGTGTAGGGATTAGAGAATTTCGACAACGTGCACAGTATTCACTTCTCCCTATAGTACGTCATACACAGTTTTTAATTGTTTTTGACGTAAATAAATAAATTAATTAATTAAATATACGCTATTGTGAGTAGTTTCACAAGACCGCAATGAGACTTGAACGCACGCACGATCTTGTTAGAAAGTTTGGGATGAAATTTTTGCCAAGGCACAAGTAAGCAATAACTCGACGCTCGCAGACGCTGCGTGTTTCTGATTCATGGCCGCTCACTTTCTTGCGATGCGCTCCGTCGCGGGCTATAGATCCCAAATGAGGCAATGACTCCGCTACTTTCCTCCGTGGCGCCGAAAGAAAATCCGAAGAGCGTGATGTATTGTGAGCGGAAATGAGGGCCTGTTGGCAGAGGAGTTGCCATGGGAACGGGCTCTTCATTTGTCGTTCTCGATGCCTTTTATGGCGCGGCCGAAGGGAGAAGCCAGACGACTGCTCTGATTCAGCGCCCCCCCCCCCCTGTACCTCCTCGTCCATCCCCCTAGCCCCACTGTGCGGGTCACAGCCATTTTCGGCGGCCTACGAGGGGCCCGGCCAAATAGATGATATCAGAATGCGAGGAACTTTTGCAACAGCAGCGCAGTACGCTGGGTGATGTACAAAGTTTTCTCTTTGTCTTGCTCGGAAGGCAATGAAAAACAATTCTGGATGGGAGCTGTTCCCGGAACTTCGTTTCGTCGGAGCCCGAATCGCGATTCACAAGTATTTTTCCATGGTGGAGGAAATACTGTAGAGGCCCAGGCAAAAGTAGTTCACACTTCCTGTAGCGAATTAACCACGACGCAAACATTTAAAACGATGGAAACGCCAAACAACTTGCAAATTTGTTTATCGCAATATTCGATGCCACTTCTTTCTTGTACGCCTGATGTTTGAATTGTTCTCGTATTCGCAGCGTCTCTGAATACGTTCGTAATGTATGTAAGCATAACTAGCGCAGCGAACTATCGTAGTGGGACGCTGCCGGAAGTATGCATAACATATTACTTAAAACAAGAATCTTTGTTCAGTATCGATACAAAATAATTCAAACGGGATATTTTCGAAATCATGTACCGCCGTCGTCACGTAAAATGGGCAAAGCCAATTTCTGAAGTCCCAGTACTTCTGCACATTCTGGCAGCACTGTAAGGAGAACAACGCCATCTGCTTCTTTCATAGTTAACTATTACAAAAGTACAATCTCAACCAACTGCCAACGACTGAGAAGCTGATAGGCCGGATTTCGCTCAATCAGCATATCTAGAATCAACGTTCCGTATGATAGGTGTATTTATCCTAAGGGTTGAGAGTATTGGCGCAGAAGGCACAAGGGGCGGGAATGATCACATTACGCCATAGTGCAAGCCATTCGATGGCCTACATGAAATACATCAATAAAGATAATATTATACATTACGACATAAATATATTTAGCACATACAATAGAATTAGTGGATTTGAAAAATGTTTAATTACATTTTTCACATGATCTAGATTTACTTGCGAAAAATCAATTGAATTAATTTTAATGCAAAACAACTGAAGTATATGAACGAATATTACGAATCCGGGTCGAAGAAATGAAATGTGCGAAGGCGGCTCCAGAATCGGGAAAATGTTTGGGGGTGGGAAGTTTTGGCGAAAAAATAGTATTTAAGTATCCGGTTTTACTAAATTTAACATTTTTGCAACAATTAAACTAGGTATTTAGTAATAATTTAGCATCTCTTGTCAAAATTGTTATTTTGCAATATTCAACTCGGAGACAAATTGAGGACCCTCCCGGTCCGTACAGCACACGTTTCGAAATTGTTTATAAAATGTTTATTTGTTGCAAAATTGTTAATTCGTAGTTTTCGGTTCTGGGACATCAGGGAACTCTTCCGACTTCAGAATTGCAAAAATTGAACATTGTTTATAAATTTGCAAATATTGCAAATTTTTTATTTTCTCTAAACTGTCTTTAAACGAAATGCAAAATTCCACAATCCGATCGGCGGTATCTCCTTTCATTATCGAGATACGAGTATGTAATTGTTTATAAGAAATTAGTTCGTCATGACAAGTCACATTTGTTTGAGAGTCAATCTTTTCGCAGTTACCTCAGAAATCTGCCCTTCAAGTCGTTTTGCAAACGCAACGTACACTCTTTTTCCATCTGACTCTGTCACCACAATGCTATTTGAAACTACCTTCAGAATGTAAGTCGATTGAGGTCATTGCTTATCGAGTCAAAAGCATGGAAACTTAAGTTCTTACGAGTACAATTGTTCTCTAAATACGTAAATGCCAAGAAGGTCATCTTCTGAGATCGCACAAATTCTCCGAGCATATAAAAGAATCAGTCGTTTCAACTAGGAACCCGCTACACTATAATAGTCATAACATTCACAAATTCTTTAATTTATTATGTTCCTCAAATGCTCCCGTGTCTCTGGAAAGCAAACACCATACACTACCATTTCAACTAATAATAACAATTCTTAGAATGAATAAGTTTCTTTTTAAATTTGTTGCGCCTTCCTAACGCGTCTCCAAGCCCTTTTGGGGGCATTGGACGCTTAATATAATGCTCTTTGAAATATTTTTTTATTGTAGTCAGTCATTTACTTTAGTTCCTTCGGCCAGGGGTATGTTCATATCTCCTTTTAATCGTTTGTAGAAAATTATTTCAAATTATATTATTAGCAACGGAATTGTAGAGTTTTATTGAATTTGAAATGACTGTTTGGATTATTTGGGACTTAATGAACATAATATAGCTACCTGAACTTGACGCTATGAAAAGTAAACGCAAAATGCGACAAGTATCAGTATATTATCAATATTTGTGCAAATGTTATGAATATACCGATGTTCATAAAATTTCTAAACTAACACATGTATTTAAAGGAATTCACAAATCAAATGCATAGAGACCAAGTAAAAATAAAACCATACACAGTACTGAAGACTACAGAAAAATAACTAAAGTACTGGATGAAAAAGATATGGAATACCACAAATATCAAACAAAATAAAACAGAGTATTCCGCGTAGTACTTCGTTATATTCACTGTCTGTGAACAAAGAAGAAGTCAAAGATGAACGTAAATCTCAGGGCCTTCTTGTTCGTAACATACAGAAAGTGCGATATCGGGTATCCTAGAATATTTTAAACCACCCTTTTTTCCACCACATTATGGAGTTAGAACCACACAAAAACAACAAAGAAATTTACAAAATTGACGAACCTTTGAATGCAAGAATCAAATTTGAACCATAATATAAAAAGAAAACACCAGTTCAATGCCATCGGTGCCCAAAATACGGTCAAACTACTGTAAAGACACGCGTAGATGCGTAAAATGCGGCATTGGGTATTTAACAAATGAATGTCGAATGGATAAATCACAGCCGGGTACATGCATGCTGAGTTCATGAAACCAGCCAGCAAATTACAAGGGTTGTCAAGTATACCAAAATTATATTAATAAACGAAACAGAGAAAAGTAAGTTATCGCCACCACTTAAAATTAAACTTTGAAATTTTTCAAAATTATGAGACTTTGACAAAAATTACATCTGCGCCATTCTCTTAAGGTTTTACTGTTCTATTTGTGAAAAAAGTTAAGAAAATATTTGAGACGGTTTTTGAGAAAATGTTTTCATGTAAAGTGCTTAATTTTTTAGCACAATTTACGGAAGAAAGTTCTTATTTTTCAAACAATTTTAAATTATCTCTTTTAAAGAGCTGATTTTTAGAACAGATTCTGTTTATGGAAAATATTCCTACCTTCAATTTTGTAGTTTTGAAATGTTCATATATAACAATTTTCGAAAATTCAGAGTTTGCTGGAAATGAGACTAACACTCCTTTTTTTCTGCCGAGAAGAAAATTTAAAGAAAAAATTGGAACCGGTTTTTTAGAAAAAAAAATGCTTAAAATATGTAAATACTGTCTAAATTCCACACAAAATTTGCGAAAAACACTCATATTTTTGATAAATTGTAGTACATGACCTTATTTCAAAATTTGCCTTTAAAGAACACTTTCCATGATGAAAAAATCTCTAACTTCAATATTGTGGATCCAGGAAAGCACCGAAAACTTTTTGAATATTTTATTTTTCGAAAAATTAGATATTTCAACGAAAATGTGACCTACGCTAATCACTTAGGGTTCACGCTGTCCGAGGTCGAAGTTACACCAAGATGTTTGGAGCCATTTTTGAGAAAATTTTGAAAATATAGTGGTTCTTCCTAAAGAACTTCCAACTGAGATTTATGGACTGGAGAATGGTCCTGCTGAAAACGTATTACACCGTCAGGATAAAGCACCCGTACGGAAGGGACCATAACATTTTCTAGGATGTGCACATATTCCCCGCCGGTCAATCCTCGCCCATGGGGGCCTTGGTCTATTCTGTGCAACATACCTAATCCGCGCGCGCTCATCCACCCCCAACACGCCACGGATACGCGACCGGAGCGGTAAGCCTCAGCCACATATTCCGCAATGTGTCGAGTGCCGGGTGGTCGAAAAACGTTTACCGAACCATCGTTAGCAGAAGAAAACACACACTCGTCTGAGAAGATAACATCTTCCCAATCACGATTTGTTATCTTCAGCAAACGCAAGGCGGTACAGTTTATGCTCATCTCTGAGCTTCTCCTCTTTTGCGGCGCGTCGAAAATTTAGTCCTGCCTCCTTCAAACGTCTCAGCACAGTTCTAGAGCTTCTAGGAAAAGAGACACTCCGTTGCAACTGCACGGCATTTGCGAAAGTTAGCGATCGAGCCTCGGAGACCAGGCGATCATACTCATCTGCAGTCGAAACCCTCCACAAACCCTCGTACGGTACTAGTTGTCTTCTGATCTCTTTAGTCTAGGTTAGGTTTTTGGTTTTGCATCACCCTCTTCCCAGCTGTGATCTAATGCTGGCTATTTTTACTTTCTCGTATACGTACTACGTATATACGGAGTAATATACGTAGTGAAGAGAAAGTTATGTTATGCTGCGCGCAAAAACGGCTCCAAAAGTTGAAAATTTTAGTAGTTTTCCTGCAATAGTGCGTAAAATATTTGGAATTTTAAAAAATTATAAAAACAAGATTTTCTCAAAAACGGCTCCAAAATGTTTCTTTAAATTGTTGGTAGTGGTAGCGCCAAATATACCCTATGCGATGTCATAAACGCCATATTGCTCTAGTCCTTTATTTTTGTCAAAAATTAAAATATGTAATTTGTTTGACTTATCTCCCACATCGGTAATGTTTACATTATAGACGGTTTCTTCACATTATTATATATATGGGTACATGTGCTTCAAATAATGTCAAAGTTCCTCGAAAACTCAACAGTTTTCTATGTAAACGAGTTCAAAATTCCGCATTTTCAGAATCCCTAAAACGCAATTTTTTTTAAATGTCTCCAAATTTTTTTCTGCAAATTTTCCGACTCCATAGTGCTAATATATTATTAATTAGACGTAAAGTTAGTTTTTGTGTATTTATTTGTTTTTTTAAGTACACAAATGTAATTTTTTCGAAATATCTCTCACTACCTGAATACGCACATTTCCATCAATTTGTATACATTATTGCATTTGTGAGTAGAAGGGGATCAAATGACTTCAAATGAAGTTCTTCGAAAACTCAATAGATTCCTGTGAAATAGAGCTTTAAATTTCGCATTTGCAATAACGTTTAACCCCATTTTCTTAGAAATTACTCCAAATGTTTCAATGAAAATTGTTATTAAGAACAAGGGTTTACTCTTCTTTGATATTCTTGAAGTATAATTTCGGTTCTAGTATTAAGAAAGCGAAAAGTGGAGAAAATGTCAAAAAAATGTATTTTCGGCGGCGATAGTTGGCGAGAGAATGAGGGAAGACGTAAAGTCAGTCCACACCAAGGAAAATAGAAAACTTAACTACGAGAAAGTCTGTACCATTCTGTAACACCTCTAGTTATCTTTAAACTCTTGAAGGTATAGTGGTAAATGTACCTTATAAGATGGCATACACGCCATATTGCTCTAACCTTTTATTTTAAAAAATTAAAAAAAAGTAAAGTTTTTGACATGTTTGTTACATCGTTAATATTTACATTAGCGAAAATTTGTTTACATTATAATTATGAGTACATGTGCTTTAAATAATGTCATAAAATTTCTCGAAATAGATCAAATAGGAGAAAATAAATCTAATTAACAAAATTTATGAAATTTATTTTTCTTTATTTTTGATTTTGTTGGTTACCGAAATTTAAATTTGGACTGATATCTTTTATTTTCAACAAAACATTCAGAGAAACTAAGCAATTAATGGTGCCAACAATATTTAAACAAAGAGAAGAGCTTGAAAATATTTCCCTTCAACTTATTTCTAAAGAAAAACATAATTGCAAAAAAACATTAAATAGCAAAGACAATTATATATTATCCATGTAGTATTATATTTAGATATCTAAAGGTCTAAAAATCGCAATTGCATAGACATGAAGTGCAATTATTTGATCCATTCTTATAATATTTCATCTCCAGTTCAATGAGTATTTGATAACTGGTTCTGAAGTGAGTTATACAACCTTCATAAATTTACGAAAATGTGTAATACAATTATTGAAAGAATAAGAACAAATTAATTATCTGAAAAAAATCTTCCTTTTGTTTAGTTTCATCAGATTTTGTAAACACTTTAACTCCCAAATCCATTTCTTCAAAAATAGTTTCAAATTTTTTTAAGTTTTTGGTAGGGATAGTACCAAATGCACCCTATCCGATGACATAAACGCCATATTGCTCTATTCTTTCGTTTTTTCAAATTTTTCAAAAATTAAATTATTTTGACTTGCCTCTCACATCGGTAATATTTACATTACCAAGGATTTCTTCACATTATTAGATATATACGAACATGTGTTTTAAATAATGTCAAATATAGTTTTTCAAAAACTCAACAGTTTTCTGTAAAAATGAGCTCAAAATTCCGCATGTTCAGAAACGCACAAATGCCATTTTCTCGAAAATGGTTCCAAATTTTTTCTTGAAATTTTTGCAATTGATAGTGCTAGTTGCACTGTTTAATATAACGTAAAGTTCTTTTCAGTGTATTCATTTGTTTTTTCAAAAATTACACAAATGTAATTTTTTAATACCATCGTTAATATAGACATTTCCATCGATTTGTATACATTATTACATTTACGAGTATAAGTACTTTAAATCACTTCAAATGAACTTTTCTGAAAACTCAATAGATTCCTGTAAAAAAGAGCTTAAAATTTTGCATTTACGGAAAGACCTCAACGCCATTTTCTTAAAAACTAATCAAAATTTTTGAATGAATATTGGTATTTACGATAAGTTTTTAGCCTTCTTTAATATGCTTGAAATAATATTTCGGTTCTACTATTTGAAAACAGAAAAGTTGGGAAAATTTCGAAAAAATAATTTTGCTCTACGATAGGTGGCCACTGGCCAGAGAAAACAGCAAAACATTAAAGCCAGAGCACACCAAGGAAATTAGAAAACTTTACTACGAGAAAGTCTGTGCCATTCTGTAGCACCTCTAGTTTAACATTGTCCTCCTATCCTCCCTCCTTTCTTAAAATTTCATGGAATGTTCTCTTCTTTTGTTCTGTTGAATTGAAAATATTACTGGCATAATTTCAAAGTAATTAAATGAATTCAAGGGACTTAATGTCTTGAATATCTAGAATTTTACTCAAATAAATGGCCTTCGTAATAGATCATTAGGCTTATTGTGATATAAGTATTATTGATGCTTATTGTTTGGTGGATAACGAAGGTGGGTGCGAGGGCGAAGTTATCCCGTCGGAAGCTTTCATTTTTAATGACGTCTAGTCTAATGTGATTTTCAAAGACTAATTTAGTTTGGAATTGTTGAGTACATAGTTTATACATCGTGGACTATCAAAAATGTAAAATGCCCTCCTTTTCATTGAAATGTCCTCTGTTTTTGGGTAAAATGTCCTGCGCTGAGAAAAAAAATTTCTGCTAACTCTGTAAAATAGTAACAATAACAAATACGCATTTTGCCAAACGTCCGGGCTCTACTGATTACACAA
The DNA here is from genome assembly GCA_011170035.1 of Teleogryllus occipitalis. Classification (NCBI taxonomy): domain Eukaryota; kingdom Metazoa; phylum Arthropoda; class Insecta; order Orthoptera; family Gryllidae; genus Teleogryllus; species Teleogryllus occipitalis. The sequence continues at coordinate 1,698 of BLKR01005164.1, read as the reverse complement.
CGTGTTAGAGGAAGTAATTTGCTGTATTCTCGTATACGAAGACGTTTTATCCTCTTTTTCCTTACCACGACCTGTTAATAAGAGTTTTCAGTATAAAATCCGTCGGCACACGGTTACAACACTTTCTCTTGTCACGAAGTATGATAAAGTAAAAATGTGTCACAGGCGCCAATAGTTAGTAGCTGGGATGAGGATGGGGAAAACGGAAAATCTAACTCACTAAATGTATGAAGAGACTAACTAACAAGTACGAAAATGTCTGTGTGATTTTTGGAGCAACAGTAGGTAAGTTAACCTTTGAATCTGAGAGAGAGGAAAGCAAAATACTCATAACAAGAAAAGCTGGAGCAATACCGAATTGCTGTGAGCTATAAACTGCTAGTTATTTCTAAAAAACAGTATTTTCCGCCTCTGAAACAGACAGGTCTCCCTTCCTCTATTGAGATAACTAGCTCTTGTATGGCTTTGCTTTTCTGAGCCCTTTGTATAATGAATAGGAAGTAGTTCAGTTTTCTCAGCGGTGAGTGAAAATATTGATTTTTCTTATCTTGCCTAGTGGCAACGCTGTATATGGTCTTATCTCATTTTACTTGGAGTCGAAAGTACTTCCAAAGACAATTGACAGGTTGGAAGTAGCTTCAGGAATATGGGGGAAAATCGATAATCTCTCTCAACAAAGATGATTTTATGCAACTCTTTTCTGAACTATAATATCCTAGAAAACAGAAAGACGTCATTAATATTGTCGCCTTGTGTGTAACTAAAAGCAGTATTTTTTTGTTAAATTTGGTCGAAATATTTTTTTGAAATGAAAAAATCACTGTTAATTTTTTATTAAAAATTTGTATTATATTTGTTGTATTTTACAAAATTGAAAACACAAAATATATTTATACCTACTGATCTATCTACATACATAATTAACATCAATAGCATACACCATAGCAATCAATGTTCAGGAACATTTCCACATTCAAAACCCCTTTTCGACAAATTTAATTTTGAAATTTATTTAATTTTAATTTAAAGCTATGAAATTTCAATTTACAATCTAAGCCTCTCCCATGAAGACAAGGGATTCCAGAAATATTTATCAGACCTACTTTCTGGAAACCGTATTAACTTCAAAGTAAGACATTGCAAATACGTTTTGACACATTAAGAATAATTGTAACTGTAACACCAACAGTTCCATAATCTTTATTCACATTATTTATGTAAAGCGTTTGTGAATCAGTACATGCATTTACTATTTTGTTTCTATCTAAGTAAAGGAGACAAACAGTATAGTAAGAATAAAACTCGTATCAAGGCAGACAGGAGACGTCCAGACGGGATTTATTGAATTACATACAGATACAATAAAACCATGATATTTCTTCGTTATACAGCTAGAATTCTGAGATATTTCTTGCTAAACGAATTTCTTTCTGAAGTACTACGTGTATCTTCGAGGTATCCGAAGCATTAAGATCGCAATTTCACAGTAAAGTTTGTGCTCTAGGTAAGTTTTGTTCGTGTAAAAATGAAAATAACAATACAATATTTTAAAATACTTGTTATTCCCGATTTAAAATCGTGTTATTTTGATATCAATGCTGCGCATCTATTACGATTTTTTTTTAAATTCCTTGTTCCCTTTCGCGAATTTTGCCCGTTTCAAGCCTAATGTTGAGTAGACAAATGTAGAATTTTGTA
>BLKR01005163.1:0-87659 GCA_011170035.1 Teleogryllus occipitalis | reverse complement strand
CCCGCTCCTTCGCTCGCCCGCTCCTTCGCTCGCCCGCTCCTTCGCTCGCCCGCTCCTTCGCTCGCCCGCTCCTTCGCTCGCCCGCTCCTTCGCTCGCCCGCTCCTTCGCTCGTCCGCTCGTTTGCTCGCCCACTCGCACGCCCACTCGCACGCCCACTCGCACGCCCACTCGCACGCCCACTCGCACGCCTACTCGCACGCCCACTCGCACGCCCACTCGCACGCCCACTTGTTTGCCCACCCACTCGATCACACGCTCGCCCTCCCGCTAGTTATCGTCTTGTATAATATAAGTCGTGTATTAAGAAAGAATGTAAAATGATGGGTATTAATACATGAGAGTGAAGTGAGATTACAATACGAGCGAGGAACGAACGTAAATTTCATATGCCTGTGTTAATACGCATTAAATCAAGTTTCATACTGTACCTTTTCTATGACCAAAGATAACTATTGTAAGATAAACATTTACTTTGAATGACAGCAGCCAGCATGTAATATTCAGTCAATGCCTCGTAAGGGTCATTCCCCTTGATCTCTCAGGTGGCACTGGTTAAGGATAAGCAAGCCGACTTCAAACGAGCAGTACACGAGGCTAGTAAGGATTCAATTTATTAAATCAATGCCATCAAATTTCAGTTTGTGTTTTTATGTCTTCGCTCAGCTGCATGCAGTATTCAGGCAACTATGGAGACTGTATCAGCCTAAGAACAAAAATACAATGCAACAAAACATTTAATACAACGTGACCAATGACTGATTCCTTCTCAACAGTAAACTTCTCTGCGATTGGACACACACCTGTACTATAATGAAGCTGTGTGGTAATGAATATCATAATGCAATGTCCAGCAGTCATTTAATTCGAGAATTATACAATGGGAGAAAAATATTAATATTTTACTAATTAACTTTTAGTATTTATACCACTAATTAAATACTTTGACACGTAATAACAAAATGTATTTTGTCTATCCAATACAAAATGTAGCTTTTTAGAATATTCGTTTTCTGATCTTTATTGTTATTAATGTTGTCATGATATTTTTAGGGCTGTGTATCTAATTATTGAAGGTAAACAAAAGGAAACATAATGGTAAAGAGGACTTGTAGCGATGCGTAAATTTAAAATAATGTTCACTTTAACAAAACTAAGATATAGTATAATGAATTAGTTTACATTTGCATTGTATGATTTTAAAAAAAGACTGACAGGCCTGTAACTTGTACTTTAGCTTCCGGGTCAATGATCCCCATCTCGATCGGGTTTTTGTCCAGTTTCCCTGATCCATTGAGTAAATGCTGAGATGACCTGTTGATTTGCTTCTGGACGTAAATGTAGCTTCACTATGCGCACGTTTTGTTGAACTTTCCTTTTGCTTGTAGTGGTAGTAGAGCTTAGGGTGAGTTTCTATTTTGTTAGCAATCCACAAAAATCAAATTTGTTCGTTCGTTTACCGTTACAAATTAGTTTTCTAAATTCGGCAACGAAAATATCTAGCTTTTGAAATGTTAATCTCTCGCTTTTTAAATTTATTATTATTATTATTATTATTATTATTATTATTATTATTATTATTATTATTATTATTTGATATTTCAACTATTAATAGTTAAATTGTTGGGAAGGGATTCTGAAACTCAAGAAAGCGTGCGCAGATGATTTTCTCCCCCACACGTCACATACAGTTTTTGACTGCTTTTGACTAAATAAATAAACTTTACTCAGCCACAACCATTCACTTTTCGTGTCACTTTCGTGCTTGTTTTGCTTGCCGGAAGCTATTGTCCGGGCGGTGTCTGGGGCGTTCTAGTGGGCGCCGAAGTGGCGAACGAGAGCCGGGGTTATGGGCGTGGCTGCCACGCCCTTCGCACCTCTCAGCTGTCGGCGACGTCCGTTACAGCGTCTAGCAGTGTTGATGTGGTGCTTCAAGGAGCAGCACCCAGACTAGGTAACCAATGTACACGAACTCTACAACAAATTTAAATGGCTTACGGAAAGATGATGATACTACGGAAACACGTTAATGCGGGAAAAGGTTGTCCAATCGAGAAGCTGGCTTCTTAAAATAATTAGAGGTATTGGTATATTGAGATATGACTCTACGAACGTCTGAGGATCGTTTGTGTCTCAATAGTTTTGTCGGTGTATTTACACATTTCACAGAATTAGAAGACATGTCAGATCGTCATTTTATTTTATCGCGATAAAATATATCCCTTGGAAATTAAAATGTAGTGCTAAGATTTTAATAATTGTGTCTAGAAACACTAAAAGAAGGTAATCCAAACGTTTCTTTTTCATATTACTGTCACAAATGTTTGCCATATCTCATTTTCTCTGTAACTATTGTCGTGTACAGTTACCAATCCAAGAAGCATATTGACATTTATTAGATTGTGTTTTAATTAACGTCATACATTTCATTGTTTGAGTTTACGTAGTAATTTAATAATAATGATTCTCGGCAATCAGTCATTCGACAGTAATACAATTCAGCAAAATAGAATCAGAAATATATAAATTATAAACCTGTATGTGTATGTGTGTGTTTTTCAGCAAATCTTGGACACGTAGAGTAATTTGAATTACATTTTGCATTAATACTTCTGAATATTCAAGATAAACGGTAATATCGAATCAAATTGCAACTTCCCATTTTTTAAACATGTTATTGAATACAACCCATTCTGAAGGAATATAATGTATTGTAACGAGTTCAAATTAGTTGTTATATATCGCCCATATTTGTGTATTCAAGACAATATGAATAGCCGCATGAATAAAATTACAAGTTGGCAATGTTGTGATGTCATGGAGACGGTCGACTTACGAAGACGGACAGAATCAACAACTAGAAAGAAAATGTATTTTCTGGAATGATGACATAAATAATTAACACAGCATTTCAGTCGGAATGGCATAACTCAGTGGAGAATTTGGACATAAGGAATGGAATGTAATATTGGCAGTAGATTTGATGTAGAATGATTTTACGAAAAATTAAGTGGACTAGAGCATTTAGGAGAGTCGATGTACAGAACATATGGAATTGGACTTAAAGGAAGGAGTTTTGTTATTTAAAGGTGAAGAAGGTAAACCAAGGTGTCATTACTGAAAATTGATAAATTAATTAAATGTTTTATTGTTATTTTACATTACCTTTACAAATAATATTTTGGGAAGGTTTTTTTTGTTATAATAAAAAAAAACATATGTTCTATTTTCTTTTGAATTCGAAAGCGTTTTCATTTAATGTTTCAGTATTTTCAAATCTATGACTTGCAAGATAAAGTCATCGACCATAAACAAATAAAAAAATGATACTGTTATTTTCCCCCATGAAGTAAACTTAATGTAAAAGTAAAAACCATCTCAGGCTCCGAGGCTCTCCAAGGCTTTGAATTACAGAGTTGCAAACAGGACCTATCAGAACGTAGTGAGGCAGGGTGGGACGGACACGTGGAAGGCAGGATGATGGTTGACGGGAAGAGGGGTGTAATGAGATAATGAGAGGAAGAGAGAGCGGAGCGGAGTGGAGTAGACCAGTGCGGAACTGGAGGTGCGGAGAATGCTGGTTTCACAATACATCTCAAACTACCAGAGAAATCTCTATAATTTTTCATGAACACTTTTGAACACCCGAGATAAAAAGGGTGTATCCGATCCCGAAACGTGACCAAAATATTTCTACACCCCAAAATTTGTGCTACTGAAAAAGCGCTGTATGAGGAATCATTACCGGGCAAGCATTGTTGTTAGGCGCCGACGGGTGAGGCAGGATGGGAATCATGAGAAGTTTGAGAAATGCGTCTGCAAGGGAGTAATATATCAAATTCGAATGTAAAGCAATTTATGTACTTGGAGAGGAAAAGAGGCAAACTTACAGTGAATAATTCAAAAGCAGACACAAAAATGTGTGTTACTAAAACTAAATAATATGCTTAATATCTATCCCATGCTGTTTTATTGATGTTAGAATGATTATTACAATTCGTAACGAGTGAGATATTAATTTTTAATTTCTAAATTAGTTAGTGTTTACATTAGCATTATGCAATGCAGCAAGTCATCGTTAACGAGACTCTTTCTCCCAAGAGACTACAGGACAATCTGCGATGGAAACCGCTAAGCCACAAACCTCGTAGTTATTTCGCTCCCTGCGGACTCTCTGCGGCGTAACGTGACCGCAATCACCCTCCGTTTGCTTGGAGGATTGGAGTAGGGAGCCGGGAGACCTCTCTGTGTCCTTGGCGCAGTGGTTGAGAACGCAATTCTCAGAGGACATGAGGGACTTTCTCGTCACTGTTCGTCATTTCTGAAGATTAAATTATCTTTCTTGTTTGTTCGACATAGCACCGAGTCAAATGGTTTACTCTTTATGAAACATTCATTTTTACAGTAATTAAGTTACACCTCTTAGATTTATTTACACTCTTTTACTTGTTGAGGAAACATTCTGCACCACTGAAATTCTGTTTACAACCTCCATGTCACTGTTTGTCAATCATTCGTTGTTATAACAAAATCCTACTCAACAATTTTGTTGTTCTGTTGTTCCATAATACTTTTCATTTTCTATTTTCTCCTACTTTAGTTTAATATACAGCACATTTAATATCTTAAAATTCGAATAAAACTAAAACTACATTACTTTCATGAACGTTCTTTAAATACATACTTATTGAGATATTAAAATTGCATTCCTCTCATATTTTGGACCTAACAACATCTGGACGACAATCGTCTAATGATGGGGCAGCCATTTTACAGTGGAGTAACTAACTTTACAACGGAAGTCTTCAAAACCAAAAGAAAGGAATAAATAAAAAAATAAAGAAAGGCACCTTGTATTTAATATACTGTTGAATAATTACATAACGTAATGTAATTACATAACGCAATGTAATTACATAACGCAATGTAATAAATGTAAAAAAAATGCATTTTGCATCTGTAACATAACGCAGTCTTCAAATCAAGAAAAAGAAAGTAAAAAAGAAAGAAGGAAGAAAGGAAGGGATCTAGCAAAAATTTATAGTTGAATAATTAATCACTTTACCATGGAAGCTTCTACATAAAAAAATGATAAAAGTAAAAAAGTAGAGAAAGAAATAAAGAAAAAGTAAGAACGAATAAATAACAGATCACTTCAAGAGCATATAGACTCCGAATGCAGCTGGAAAAGAGGCATCAGCAGAAAAACAAACCTCTCGTTAGAAATTAAAAAACTGAAAAACCATGTATAATTAAAAATACTGTTACTACCTTTGATTGAATGTTGTAGTAAAAATGTAACTATTAGGTCTTTCCTTCAAATTGTATAATCATAGTAGTCGCTGATGACCTCAATGTTAAATAAACAACCTGAAATAAATAAATTTTTTAAAAACTCTCGTTATCCACACTTTCGACTGACGACGTGGATAGGAATGGGAGTGATGGTGCTCTACTCAGCATGCACGCTTCTGTGGTGACGTCAGTTCTGTCATGACGTCAGTTCCGTAGCACCGAAGCGAAGGCGCAATCGAAGATGGGAATCGAAGTGAGGGTGCCCTACCCAGCATGCGCGCTTCTGTGGTGGATGTAACGTCACTTACGTGGCACCGAAGCGAAGGCGCCCTCCACGAGCGAGTGAATCTCCACACGTGAATCGAAGTGTGAGGCAGCGTCTATGCCTCTCTTCGTCTGAAACATAAACACACTTGGCATCAGTCAGACGTCTTGGAGTTCGAATATCAATGCAATCAGCGCCTTGAAGATGCCGGCCCCAAGTGCGAGTAACTACGTTGATGGTACTGGGTCCCAACAAGCAGAGGATCTTTGGGTGCTACAGACACTATGCAGTTAAATATAATTCCATTGTTCTATCAGTTCTTGGATGTGATTTTTGGCTGTAATAAATGTTGGGTAATCGAAGTTCTATCTATGGTTTCCAGGACATTGTCTAAAGAAGCCATTTCAAGGTTTCTCCCATCTCGTAAAAAAAGTGTCGATATTCCCTAAATCAGTTTCGTTAAATACGACGTAAGCCTCCGTCAGTTTTGTCTTGAATGTTTGTTTACGACGTTTCCCTGAAAATAACTCTGGATATGGCACAGCAAACCTCGATTACACCCGTGAGTTCTACGTCATGCACGAAATAATGTAGGCTGATGTGTGACGAGAGTAGGACAAATTGCGTTAAGCAACTAGTGTCCATAGCATTTAGTGATAGCTACTAAAATAATTGTATCAAATATACTTATTGTCATGGACTAGAAAAATAAATAATGGACACTAAAATCCGCCGGGGTAATGCATTTAGAACAGATGCCGTAAGGATGAGTGGGAGGCAGTGTCACTCAGAGAAGTCAATACATTAGGATACTTCCCCTACCACGACCACCACCAACACCTGCTTTCAAAAAGGGAGGTTTCGCCCTGAGACGGAATAATAATAATAATAATAATAATAATAATAATAATAATAATAATAATAATAATAATTAATACGATAGTTGTAGCGTAATTCACGACATTTGATCTTCTGAAAGCAGTAAGGTTCTTATAATATTTGTGAAGGGAATCTTCATGAAAATGTTGATCACTATTGTTCAGAATCAAATACAAAGAATAACGACATATCGATATTTCAATTCTTTCATCTTGAGAATTCCGTTGTTGGAAATATGATTTTCTTTAAATTGATCTGACAATCAAGAAAACAAGATACATTTGCTCGCACAGATCCTGTCTCTAGTATCGTTTGAAAGAGTCAACTCGGAGGAAGAGAGCTGAAGATGGAAATGTAGCTTATCCATCTATTTCGGGGCTTGTTTATTCCTCGCACTCCCTCTCGAGATCAGAAAGAGAACTTGGTCATTTGGAGTTCATCATGTCTCGCTGATTCATACGCTACGTTTATGTTTGCCATTCGATCTTGATCGTCCGAACACTTTTCTAAACATGTTATTTGTCCCTGCTACCAATGACTTCATCCCCAGATGTAGACGCGGAGACGAGAAATCATCAGCCGATCGATTTGCCGATTTGGGGGAAACGTAATTTGGGGAGAAAGCAGAACGTATTTCCTCAGAGCTTCCAAACAAGATACATTCCAAAGAAATCATGCAGAAAATGTGACATGGATCATGGATATATATTTCAATCAGTACATGATTTTACTTTATCATGTATGTAGTATATACTGAATGTATATGCAGTCTAGAGAGTTATATAATACTTCTTTCTTCTTTCAAAGCAATACAGTTTGATGTGGGTCTGAGCTACCTTCTAGATCCACCTCCATTCTACTCCTCTCTCAGCCTTCTCCCACCATCCGGAAATTTCATCTTCATTAGGTCGTCCACTACATAATCCAACCATTTTGGGTGGGAGATAGTTACCGACTTTACCAATAATAGTAATGTTGTTTTTGTATGTATTTGTATCGATCTATACGCGTATACATATGTAATATACTTTCTTGTATTATTCAATGAATAGTTTCTTCTGAAACATTTCAGTTTTCCAATACCTTCTTTTATTTCTTTTTTCCCTTCCAGCTACAAGTGGTATTATTTAGAAATACCTAAACAAAGTAATGATCTCACAAATTTGTCCTAAAGTTATTTGCCCTTTAACTTAAATAATTCTACAAAAAATTGATGTCAAAACTTTGACGTAAATTCAATCTTTGAGTATCCCGAAAATTATATTTTTTTAAAAGTTCGTCCGTTCGTCTCTCTGCTTGTGAACTACACTAATGCCTAAACCGAGCCAATTGCCACCAATTTCAATGATTTTTATCGAAATCGGCAATCGTTGATGATGTTGGTGATGATGATGATGATGATGATGATGATGATGACGTGCTTTCTCGAATTTAAAACGGTTCTTTCAAATTGTTGAGTTTCTTCTTATAAACCCCCTCCGATATTTTAAGATATTTCTCAAAAATAGCTCAAAGCTTTTTCTTTAAATTGTTTGCATCATTAGAGTAATATATAATCATAGAAGGGACACTGGTTCATATTTCATTGATATTTTCAGAAATTGGGAAGTGGAAAATGTTTTACACTGCCCCCTACAACTATAATATTGAAGATAGAGATATTTTCGTAATGAAATCTCTTCTACAAAATAAGATCTTTCAATAATATGGTGTAAAATTGTTTCAAAATATGAGGATATGAGAAAATGTTTGATCTTTTGAAAAAGTACGTTAATACAAAACGTTTTCTAAAAATAACTCCAATTGTATTGTCTAAACGTCTATTATGGATAAAACACACTGAATTAAATGACGTGATAGAACCTGTATTTTAGTAAAACATTCGATGTTTCAAAAATTATGTATTTCTATGTTTTGGAAGATCTGGATCATAGTTAATATTTGAGTTACTATTCTAACTCTATTTTATAAATTAATGCATTGGTGAACACAAATGCTTGTACTTCATGTAATGTTCGCTATCATTTCCACATTTGTTGATTTCTTTATTAATGAAATGAATTCATAACCCCAACGAGCAAAAAGATTTGCAAGGATGATTTCAGTCCTCCAATCTTATTTCAGTATTTGAGGCGTGACAGTTTACAGATAACACTTATCAGCTGTCCAATGCCTACCTTCTCATATAGCTTTCTGACAGATGAAAAAGTCAAAGCGTGAGATCACATGCATCAAAACAATTTGACAGGCCTCACCCTGCCTGCCGCCTCGTCCGTCGCTCACAGCCTGCAAGTTAATTTCGGACCGCTGTGCGGTGCACGTTGCCGGACGCCATTCGACGTCGGTTGGCGTCCCAGCTCTTTGTCGCACTGACAGGTGACGGGCCCGCGTTGTAGCAAGGAGAGCGGGTCGAGAAGATGCAGTGCGGAGCGAACACGCCTTCCACTCGCACGAGTGATAGTTGGTCACAGAGAATTTACGGGCAAGAATTAAGCTCTAATTTTCTAAACATTGTTGTGAAATTGTGGGAATTCTGATTTGGTGTTGTTGACGTTCTTATGAGAAGAAATAAAAAGAGGTCATCGTTTATCTGCTATCTGTAACTAAATACTTTAGAAGTATCCATTAATTGTAATTTAATTTTCTATCTTATTGTGTATATATTTATAATTTTGTTATATCTTTCTGTATCTTGTAGACTGACGATGACGGCAAAGCCGTCGAAAGCCGGCTATCTTAATAAAGCTAATATGTTGACGAAGATCACCTCTTTTATTTCTTCTCATTGTTGTGAAACTTGAAAAGAATTTGTAAACAACGTGATCGTTTGAATTTTGAACATTACTACTTAGTACAGAAAAATAATGTAATCCTACAAAAAAATCTGAGAAAATTGTGATTTTTCAATAGAAAAATTTGATCTGAGAGACCCGAAACCCCTAAAAATTGACTTATGGAATTTATTTACGTCTCCCCGTTCGTCTAGAAAAAGGATTTATTGAGACGATTATTTATTTCCTGTAATATAAAAATGCAATTCATCTTTATCAACTCCACACTCACGTTCTACTGAAATTGATTCAATTAAAAATACGAGTAATGTTGCCAAGTTCGCAATTCTTATTTTTTCCTTCTCCCAAAGTCTTACCTCTAAAATCAGTTCCACAATCACGAATACAGAAATGGCTGTTCATGAAAGAGAAGCGATTTCTCTCAGAATTGATTTCAGTTCAATCGTACGCAATATCAGATTGCAAAATGTGAATTAATGTTTATTGCCGCTTTAGGGATATCACATTTTTATTTCTAGAAATTTTTTGAAGTTACAGTAATGTTCAATTTCCGTTAGATTTATTTTCACTCCATTATTTTCTAGACGAGTGTTGAAGTCACATTTCACTGTTTCTTTGATATCTTGTAAGATTAAAGGAAAGTTTTCTGCATCGCCCACTATAATTGGGTGAATTGTCATTTTTTTCGGCCACATATTTGCGTCTGAATTTACTGCATTATCGTCTTCACTCACTATATTGTCTAGTACTGCATATCTTGAATGAGTTGGAACATTATACACAGCCAAAAGTTTCAAAATCAGTCCTTTTTATTTTACTCTCGTTCATTGATTTACTAGTTTTATTACCACTATTTGAATTTGCCTCTTCGCAATTCTCGTACCTGTTTGGTTCCGGTGAGTGTAGATTTGCTTTTTCACTTTCCGAAGAACCTACTTTATCCAGGCCTTCATGGATCATTTTTTTCTGTTGGGTGATCGTCTTTTCTTGAACTGGTTGTTGGTATGCTGCATGAAGAATCGCTGCTAGAAGTTGACCATCCGGCGTCAACATGAATTGCGGAAGTTGAACAAGATTTGGATTTTGTTGCAGAAGATTTAGTTATTTTTTTATTATTATTTATTTTGCGTCATAAAACAGTAAAAACTGCGTATGACGTGCTATGGGGAAAAGTGAACTGTGTGCACATTTTCAAAATTCTGTGATCCCTACACTAAGTCATATACCACTTGAGTTTTGAAAAAAATAAAATAAATAAAAAATAAAAAAAGCTCCTATGTAATAAAATCTATTCTCAATTTTCAATTATGTTGAAACCCCTGAGCACTGTTTTCTTGAGCACCACTTGAACACTGATTACTTAATAACGTTTCACACGACTCACTGGTTGGAGAATTAAGTAGTTTTATAGAACTAACAGTTAGCTGCTCCGTGTCGAGGCAGCTACTCTCTAACATTGACACAACCTTTCCTTCACTGACCGCGAATGCAACTGAACTCGCAGTTCGCTCGTTAGAGTGCGCTGCTCGATGTGAATCACTCGAGAGCTCGCCAGCGAATCTCACAGATTTCCCCATTATACACGTTCCGCATTGAGAAGGTGTACCTCGCAAAAACTATCTGCATCAGGTTCGCGTTTAAGCGTTGTACTTCTTTCCGAGTCCCAACCTCTTGCCGTCTGGTTTCGAGTCAACTAAATAGTGGCGTGAGAACAGATTTTTCGCAAACGTTTTTTGGATGTTGTAGTTGGCGGACAGACTCTCTCAGTTTGGTCGCAATATCTGATGATTTGAGACGTAACTGTTTATTTAGTCAACATTAAGACCGTTAATTGCCTCTGTGAAAAAAAAACAATAGAAAACAAATACGTTTTCCTATTGTTTCGTTAATACAGCAATTCCTTCTCTCCGTGGGGTAAGGTTCAATTTAATTCTGCCTTCAACTGCTTAGTGCATTAATTGCAATCTCCATTTTCTTTGTGTCGTTTTTTCATTATTCAGATGTCCAATATTACGTCTCCTACGTTTATTTTGGATAACTCCTTAGTCCCCCTATCCCGACAAACCGTTTTTACTTTCTCGCCTTACGTAAGAAGAGAAAGTATTGTAACCATGTGCCGAGAATCGGAGATATTTCAACAGAATAACACTTGTTGGGCCCTCATCAAGAAAAAACTACATAAATCTTGTTCCTGTATGTAAATTACTTCAAGTCAGAATCCCTATTTTGTAGAGAATTGCTACCGTACAATCGATGAATGGCAATCCGTACGTCCATCCATCTGTTTGTCTGGGGTTAACGCTAGCACCTAAGCCGCTCCCACGGGTTTTTCCAAAACGTATTCTCCTATTAATCTGAAAGAACTCAAGGCTTTGCCTGTTTCAAATGGATATTTTGATTTTATGGGGTACTGGACGTCAAGTCTCAACACCACTTTTGAAATGTTCTCAAAAATTAGTAAAAATTAATTTTTGATTAAACTTTGTCATCCGAAGCGTAAAGGATTCGTAAAATGGAGTAGGTCTTATTTTCGTTAAAACCCCTGATTGTTTGAAAATTGCAAAAATTCACAAGTTTTTCGATGGTTTGTTATTAGTGGCACGTCAACTACTGAGGTCATTAGTCCCGTAAGTGCATGTTTTTCATCAGAAGGTGGCGGTGATCTGCCCCTTCTAGATGATGAGATCCGGCGCCTATCTGCTAGCGGGGTTTCCCCAGCTTGCTATCTCCCATCACTGGGGCACCACCCCAGCCGAGACAAGTTCCAAGCTTCCGACCAGTCTCCCGGCAAGTGTGGTAGTGTAGTGTATATTAGTGTAAGTGTGTGTGTGTGTAAGGAGAGAGGATAAGACAAGGAAGAGGAAGGTAAGATCGCCCGCAGTTCGTGGCCCGTTTGTTAGGGTACTGCTCCGGAATTGACCTAGTGTTAATCGGAGAAACCACGAAAATATACCGATCAGAGCAGCCTGTCTTTAGAATTCTCCTCCAGACAGCGACTGAATTCAACCTAGCCTGACAAGCTAGTGTCAAAAATCTTGCCACAGTCGGGACTCCAACCTAGGACCTCCTGATCAGAAGCACTGCAAGTGACATCAGTTGATGCAGTGAGCCACCTCTCCAAGTATTTCTTTTCGACGTCTTTCTACAATTACAACTAAAAAATATAGAGATTTTTTTCTTTAACAAAATCTGTTCTTCAAATAAGGATGTTTTAAAATAAGGTCATGAACAACTTTTAAAATATATGAATAGTTTTCACGTAATTTTGCATGAAATGTAGGCCACTTTGAAACAATAATTTTCTCGAATAGGGTTTAAATTTGTTCTTTACTTTTTTCTCATGTACATAAATATATGGTATAAGAATTAGTTTTGGTCCCTTTTTTAACGAACTTACTGTATTTTTGAAAATTGAAAAATATTAACATTAGAAAAAAAACAATACTGACATCTGAGATTTTTAAATGAAATGCAACCTGTTCTAAACAATCGAATCTTTAAAAGGGGTCATAAAAATTTATTTAAAAATGAGTAGTTTCACGAAATTTTTGCTTGAAGTTAATGTAAATTTTAAAAAAACATTTTCTCAAAAAACATTCTCAATTCCCTCCCCCATGGATCGAGCAAAGAATGCTTAAAAATAGTTCAGTTCTAATTTTCGTCGAACTCCCTGAATTTTTTAAAATTTCAAAAATTATAAATAATGTGAGAAATTACAAGGAGGGGCTTTACTAGATTTGAAGTGAAGTACCAAAAAGAATAGAAGAAATAAGCGTTGATAATTATTCTATTCTTGTTCTAATACTTGTTCGTGGCGAGCAAATATAGACATTTGTATATCCAATGTTCTGATATGTAATACTTTATCTGATCATCATTAAGGGTAATAAATGCGTTTGTGTCTATAAACTCATAGAAATCTCTCACCAAAATTCCGATTTTTCGTTTATCACCTCGTTAGTGAAACAATTCCTTAAATATAAAACGGAATAAGACTGTTTCATTCCGCCGTCATCTACAATCTCGTAACTTGCAATCTGCGTTTTCCCTCCGTTCCTAACACTAACGAGATATTCTCCTCCGTCCCCTTAGGAATACTCCACAGGGCCTCCGGGGGCCTGTATTACCCTCCGGGCGAGATTCGCGGCTTTAGCCCGCGATGCGACAAGTTAATTTCGGGCGGCGGCGGCGGGGCGGTGCCTGCGCCTGGACGCTGTGCAAGGCCGGGAGCGGCCGGCGGCGCGGGGCGGCGCGGGGCGGCGCGGCGCGCAGGTGCTTTGTCGCGGTGACAGTTGACGGGCGTGCGGTAACGAGGAGGCTGCGCGCTCCGAGGATCGAGTTGGAAACGAACGCTCGCCGGCACAGTGCTGTAATGGACTCCCGAAACAAAGCCGAAGATGAGAAAGAAATGCGGCTCGAACGCGATCTCGTTACACGCTCTTTCAATGAATCATCGGCAATTGACAGTTCGCCGAATGGGGGAGCGTGGCAGTAGCGGGGGGGGGGGGGGGGGGGGGGGGGGGGGGGGGGGGGGGGGGGGGGGGGGGGGGGGGGGGGGGGGGGTGGGGGGGGGGTGGGGGGGTGGTAGCGGGGTGGTAGCGGGATGGTAGCGGGGTGGTAGCCAGGTGGTAGCGGGGTGGTAGCCGGGTGGTAGCGGGGTGGTATCGGGATGGTAGCCGGGGTGGTAGCGGGTGGTAGCGGGGGCGAGTGGGTGGTAGCGGGGCGGGGGTAGTGGTGGAGGCGGAGGTGCAAACGTGGGTGCGGGCGGCGGTGGGGGGCGGCGAGCGCGGGGTCGGGGGCGGCGAGCGAGGCTGTTTCGGACAAAAGATCTGAATGGAAAAAGATCGAATTGCGGGTTGTGTCCAGTATCGTGATCGACACTCATTAGTCACTGCTAATTTACAAATTAAAGAAAATCGGCACTCCATAATATATCACCTCAATAATAGAAAAATATTTATCCCACAGAACCTTTGCAGTAACAATTACAACCATCATTCAAACCCCAG
This sequence comes from Teleogryllus occipitalis, assembly GCA_011170035.1. Taxonomy (NCBI): domain Eukaryota; kingdom Metazoa; phylum Arthropoda; class Insecta; order Orthoptera; family Gryllidae; genus Teleogryllus; species Teleogryllus occipitalis. The sequence goes on along the minus strand of BLKR01005163.1, from coordinate 73,421 downwards.
GTTAATCAAAGCAGGATTACCACAAGGATCCCCCCTTTCACCCACACTGTTCAATCTCTATGTAGCAGGCATCCCCAAACATCCAACAGTAAAAACAACACAGTTTGCAGACGACACCCTTCTTTTCGCTTCCAATCACTCCGACAGACCGACTCTTCTCTATGCCTGTCCAGTATGGATTAATGCTGCAAAAACAAACAACAAAATTCAAATAGTACAGAACCAATTCCTTCGTACCATCACTAATGCATTCTGGTTCATATCAAATCACCAATTGCATAATTAATTCAACCTCGAGCCCTTCATTCACCACATTACTTACCTATCTCAAAAGTTCTTCTCTATTATTCACCATATTGAAACCTTATCCTCGTTCAATCTCTGTAAAAACCCCACTCATCCCACTCGTATCAAAATTAAATACCCATTCCAGATATTTTGTAAATTATTTTCAGACAGAATAATATTTACGAGGTGCCATCATAGTTTTCTCAACCACTGTATTAGTGTTAAGTTAGGTTAAGTGTTATGAATTAAGCCATTACTACTTATGTATAGTTTTATGAACTGATATATGTACAAAAACAACCAAAGAATAAACAAAGTCACTGCTCTGTATTTCTCTTCAGAGAAATATGAAGTTCTAGCTTAGCGTGAAATGAAGTTCATGACGGAAACACACCACACTACGACTGTAGTGCCACTCTCTGGATCTATCCAAGTGACAGTTGCATTATGTGATGCTACTGCTCTAGTTTTCAAGATCTGATTTACAAGTGATATTAAGTGTTCTTATTATTTGTTCTTGAATATTTGTTAAAGTTGCACCATTTATCGCAATCATGGTCATGACTAAAGACCGGATTTTTAGGTGATGCATCTACAGACAAAGCGCATTGGAGACTTTAATTTTGTACTTCTAAAGTGTTATATAACCCAATAGAAAGCATATCAGAAACTTGCCGTTCATCTAATGTGCACCTAAACCCCCCACTTCACCTAAACAGACCTTATGCCCTTATTTCTCCTCTATTTTCCAATCTTTGCATCCAAAAACACTTATTTTGAATGTACACATTACATGAAATATATGGTTTACAGTTGAATCAAACAATGTGCAATTGTGCCCTTTCCTACACTTTGCTCCAAAATAACCTGCCTTTATTTTTACATCAGGAGAAGAAAAGCGTAGGAGACCCATTGTCGTTCATTACCAGTTATCGCGAAAGAGCTGTCTTTTTGACCGGAAATCTTGCCAATGTCAAAGGTGCTTTAAAACGAACACCATTAAGTTATGATGTATTTAGTATGTTGCTATTTCACGTCTAACATTTTTGCACTTTGATTGCAAATCTGATGTTTTCTCAACTGACGCGTTAACTAAGAGCTCGATTGTATTTACCCCATCGTTAACTCGAGGACATGTTTCAAGCAAATTCTGTGGCCCATCGCACTTCATAGAGTGGTTAAATTGTGTTGCATATAGTATCAAAAATAGTACGTGAAGAATACACCGTCGCTAAAGAATTCATATTGTTGATGAAGAATATGGTATATAAATGTCCTCCAAATATTCTTGTATACAAAAAAAGCACAGTAAATCTCTGTTTACCACCTCGTGACTCGCTGAGGAATGTGGAGTAACCATTGTGTGTTTTATGTTTAAACCTTGTTTTTAATAATGAAATTCGTTAGCAACATTGTCGAAGATCAATCTGTTGCATCGGAAAAGCTGAAAAAACTTTTGCGCAATATCATTTTGGAAAGAGAATCCTTGTGCGCTACTCCTTCAAAGCCCTTGGAGCATCTAATAACGTACTAGAGGAGGAGCATCTGCCGGCCGCTGAACAGTGACGAATTTTCAGAGAAGCAAAGAAGAGTCTAGAAGGATTTGCTCTTCGGAAATTGGAATAACACAGAACGGTGATGACGTGAACCTGATGACACAGAACACTGATGTTGTGAACCTGTTTAAAAAAAATGTAGTTTGCATGTAACTTATCCATTTTTCCCCAACAGTTCACGTGGATTTATGGTATAAAACCATAACATATTATGGTATAAAATAATGTTATATATTTGTATCTAAATATGCACTAATGTTTTGCACCTAAATATGCACCTATTTTTAATATTTTTGGCAAATATTTTATCACCTAAATTAGCAAATGTTGGCACCTAAAAGTCCGACCTCTAGTCGTGTTGAGGTTACGAAGTATCTCTGGTGGAACGCTTTGGGACATAAATCAAAAGCGTTTCTATTTACGATTTGGAAGGTAAATTACCACATAAATCCCAAAGCATCAAAATTACCTCTCTTTGAATCATATAAGGATTTCATAAGTTGGATTTTCCTAGTCTAAAATATCTATTTATTACTATTATTAATAAAATAATAATAATAATAATAATATTTAATATTCGACAATCGTATGATTTAGATCTTATGAACATCTCTTTTGCTGCGTGATTTTCAAAATCTAAAAAGCAAAATTAATCTGTATACTAACTTTTTCGTTAGAATAATTCAGGGTATTGAATTAATAATTCTTGTAATTAATACAATGACCCATTACAAACCCAAATAAAAAGCTTAAATGATTAAATCAATAAAAACAACAAAAATAAAACAATTTGATCGAGTAAAAATAGCTCCTCTAGTCATCATCTATAACACTATTACTGTTCTTGCGCAGCTGGAAAGTATTTTAAAGAATACAATGAATTCGAACATACAATGAATTGAAAATTATACCACGGTACGTTTGAATCAGATAGATAAATGGAAAGTAATACACAGCAGTCAACCTATTTAACAAAGGACTCTAGTTAAAGAGCTCTTCATTCCCTCAATAATTATGAATGCATTTCGTAATTTTTTGTTGAAATAAATCACATGTTTCGCTAAGTCCTGTCTTTGCTTACAGAGGCGCCCATGGAGGGGAAAATTCAGCGAATAAATTCGTTCACCGCAGCAATTAAGCGTGGAACTGTTTGCATCCGGTCACTGGCCATTTGGACTGGCGTTTGAATTAACTGACTCGCCGATAACTCTAGAAGGCTCTCCTGCGAAGGGCGAGGCGGTTTTGGGGCGAGGGCGAGACGAGGGCGTGGGCGAGGAGGGTGGTAGTGGCGGTGAAGGTATTGGTGATGGGGACGGGGACGGGGACGGGGACGGGGACGGGGACGGGGTCGGGGACGGGGACGGGGACGGGGTCGGGGACGGGGTCGGGGACGGTGGAGGTAGCGGCGGCGGCCGTGGAGACAGCGGCGGCGGCTGCTGTGGCGGAGGCGGTAGCGACGGTGGTGTCGGTGTCGGTAGTGATACTGATGGTGATGAAGATGGTTGATGATGGTGGTGAGGAGGTGGTGGTTGGTGGTGATGGTAGTGGTGATGTTGGTGGTGTGGTGGTGTTGGTAGTGGTGATGTTGGTGGTGAGGTGGTGGTGGTGGTGGTGGTTGTGGTGGTCGACGAGGTGGCTGCGGGGGCGGCGTGGACGGCGGCGGCCCCTATTGCGTGCAATGGACGCCCCAACGCACCCTGAACATGCGGTCGTCCGCACGAACTTATCCCATCATTCTGGATGGGGAAACGTGAATTGCACGGAACGTAAATTAGGGCGAATGGTGAATGTGAATTTTTTTATGATGTTTTGTAGTGCTGATGATTACACGGTCTGATAAAAAAAATAAGGAAAAATGTGTGGCCACTTAAATCAATTTGGTTGGAAGGGATTGTAGACGTATTTGACTCGTAACTTTTGAAAACAGAGAGAAAGTACGTTCGTTATGATAGTTTCACTAACTGCAATGTACAAATGTAAGCATAAATATTTTGTATAAAATGCTAAACGCGACGTATGACTAGAAAATGTAAAAAATGACTTATTAGTCGAAATCGACGAAAAATGCAAAAAAGTCATATAAAATGAGTCACTTCCTTTTTACATAACATAAAATTAATATTTATACGAAAAGGCGATTTGAGGGAAACTCTGAAGGGGTCACCATGTGAAATTTTGGGATATTTGCTATTGATCCTGGTTTCCACGTCCCAAAAAGGAATTAAATTAACTTCCACTGATATTTGTTATAATATTGGCGTTCACTGCGTTGGTGGCACACTGCTTTTTCGGAATCCAACAGCGTCTGTATTGAAGGTACAGTGTGTTTCCATACATCGCATGTACTGACAAGCAGCATGCCCTTTCTTCTTCCACGGGATCAGAGACCTCGGTTTAGAAATCTCTTCAGAGTATCTCTCTCCCCTTTCGATTGTATTTTAATTCTATGAGTTGCCTAGAATCATAATTCACAATTTCCACAAACTTGTTTTTTGATAAACGTGTAAAAACCTAGATCTTGTAAATATTGAACGACCATAACAAATTGAAGAGTGCCTTTTATTCAAAGGTTTATATGTCCACATTTTATATTCCAATTTGTCTATTTCACTTAAGTCCTTTCGATGTCATTTATAAATTTATCGAGGATATCTAACACCGTGCGTTTGTCAAACCTGTAGCGTTACCTGAACTCCTTTTCTGTGTAAAATTCATCAGCATTTTATGTATCATGGATGATACGCCGAGGATTAGGCATAGAAAACTCAAGAACTTCCTCGGTATGTTCAATATTCTCTCCAAAATTAACCTGTATAACCACAATATCAGCCATTCTGAGAATCTTCTGATCTTAAAGTTTATTTTCCGAAGTGTAAATACAGAAAATCGGTGACTTGGGAATAAAGTCACTTTCTAAGATTACTTACCTCAAAGTAACGACTATGAAATGGAAATAGCTACCTCATGAACAAAGTCTAAGTTTTGTTCATGAATACGACTAAATGTAACAAAGTATGCTACACGATTCTTATAGCATCAGTCAGTCATCAAATTTCTTTCATTCCATCAATCTCAATTTTCCATTATGCCATCGATTTCTTACAAGCTTCCCTCTGAAAGGGCGTAATTTTAATGCATTTCAATACAAATGACACGAATGTCGACTAGTAAAAGTTTCTACTTTCACTAGTGTATGTGTCTTCAGTGCAGTCTTCAGTATGTCGTTCTAAAACATAACATGCTTTTATTTTATTTGTCGTGTCTCTGCTCGACATGTTTATAATAAAATAGAAATCTGAGTTTCATTCTCATGCATGTCGAGGACAACGCAGAGCCTGGGTAGTCCATGACTAGGGATCGGATTTGTATGTAGTATAAAATGTCACAATATGCCACAAAATATGTTGTACAAATACAAATGCAAAAGTATGCACTTAAAATAAGTGAAATTATGTAAAAATATTACCTCATAAACCGAAATACCTAATAAAATAAATAGAAATTTTGTGAACGCCGTTTTGTGCTGGTGAACATACTTCAATTGAATGCACGCTGAAGGCAAAATAAGAAAAGGAGTGATAGAAAGTAGAAGATATGTAGCGACTGCTTCTACAAAATCAATGTTCGAGGAAAATGATATGAGCGGGCTCCACCTTCAGAGAAGGGGAAAACAGACATGTTTAAAGGAGTCGTTGGTTTATATTATCGTTACCCGTTACTATTAATTCTGCGAATCGTTCCTTTGCGACACAGAGTAATAAAGTGTTCAAGTAGATAAAGAAAAATAAATTAATTCAAGGAAATTCACAATCTGAATAAATAAATAATCACTATTAACGTATTTTTACTAATAGGAGAAACGAGCCAAACGAGAGAAATAAGAAATAATCACTGAAATTTGCAATTTTAAGCAATATTGATAGTAAAATATGCAACGTAATCTAAAATAACCTTGGAATATATAATTGTAAGCAGTATAGCTCAAATATTTTTTTTTTAATTTAAGTAGTATATGACTTAGTGTAGGGATCACAGAATTTTGAAAATGTGCACACAATTCATTTTTCCCTATAGCACGTCATACGCAGTTTGAACTGTTTTTTTACGTTAAATAAATAAATACATAAACAAAAATACACTTAATTAAACATGGAAGTACGATCTAGGGAGCCCCATTTGAAAAATGAAGGAATTTCGCACTTAAACGACTTAAGCGGAAGAAATAAGCAAGTGCATAAAAATCCGATCCCCACTCCTGGCTATTCTCCGCTGTGACACGAACGCTGGAAATCTGCGCCGGGTCTCCGGCGGAGGGGAGCCCTGAGCAGCGCGGGGGCGGGGGCTCCGCGCGGCCGCTAGAGCGCGGTAATCACACGCTAATGAGGCACCGCCGTCGCCATGGAGACGCCAGGGCTAATCGCCGCTGCCGCCGCCGTCTTAGCGCTCGCGGCCCAGACGCGGAAACGCAGGCGGCGCCGTGGGGCGGGCGCCAGGAAAGACGGGGAGGAAAGGAACCGCTCCGAAAAGGCTGAAGGAGAACGGAGAGACTGAACGGGAATGGAGCTAGCTTTGTCATGAATCATTACAAGTAAAAGAAGGAACATTTGAATCACGTGAAAGCCCATTAGTAAGGTAAGACCAGGGAAAGGCTGGAAGCAAATATGAGGCAAGTGGGAACGCCAAATATGTGTTCCTTTAGCATAAATTATCACAACTAAAATAAGAGACTTTTCAATCAAATGAAACATAATAAATGGGATGACATGACTTGACTGATTGATTGATTGATTGATGTTTTTGATCATGTCAACTGCTATGATCAGTGGTTCAGTTTGTGTAGGGCCTGGTAGTAGTGGCGATTCCTTGCCTGTCGGATGGTGAGATCAGACACCTACCTACATGTCGGTTGGTTTGTTAGTTGGTTGTTAGTAATTCAGGGCGTGTCAACTACTAAGGCCATTTCTCCCGTAAGTGTAGGGCAAGGGTTTTCATCGGGAAGTGGCGGTGAGTTCCCTCCGCTGGATGGCCACCTACCGTCAGCTAGCGGAGTTTCTTCCAACCAGGTATCTCTCACCAGCGGAGCACCGCCCCAGCCGGAACAGGCTCTAGGTTTCCGACCGATGTCCTCGCATGCGAGGTAGTGTAGTGCATGTTAGTGTAAGTGTGTGTAAGGGGTGAGAATAGGACGATGACGAGGAAGGAAAGATCGCGCGCAGTCCGTGGTTCTGATCAGGATATTGCTCCGTCATTCGCCTGGTGTTCATCGGAGAAACCACGGAAAACTACCGATCAGAGCTGCCGGCCTCTAGATTTCTTCTTCAGATAGCGACTGAATTCGACCTAACTGAAAAGCTAATGTCAAAAATCTTGCCACTGTCGGGACTCGAACCTAGGACCACCCGGTCAGAGGCACTGCAGTGACATCAGTTGATGCCCTGAGCCACCTCTCCCGGTACCTACATGTCGGATAGCGGGTGAATTCGCTCTCTATGTATATCTTCCCGAGGAAGGCACTGTTCCAATCGATACAAGCTAAAAGCTCTCATCTGGTCTACCGACCTAGCAATCTAGCTGGTACAAAAACGTACCACCATCTTGCAGTAATGGCAACACTGCTGGCTCTGAGCGAAACTAGCCGGTGACAGTACACGGAGAGACTGGAGGCAATGATGGGGTACGGAGGCATAGACATAGTAAAGAGAATGACATGAGCGGGCTCCACCTTCAATGAAGGAGAAAACAGAAAGGAGTCATTGGTTCATTTAGTCGTTACCCGTTACTATTAATTCTGCGAATCGTTCCTTTGCAACACAGAGAAACGTAGACATGGACATAGAACTGTGTTTCTTTAACATACAGCATTGCAAATAAATTAAGTAAGACTCCAATCAAGTAAAACCGCAAGGAAAAGATGGAGTGCGTAGAGGCTGGAGGTAAATATGAAGGTAGGTGGGATGTACATCATAATAAATCAAGCAAGAAACTTTTCAATCGAAACACAAAAATGGGTTGAACGAACACGGAGGGACTGAAAGTTAATTTTATCACAGTCAACATTATAGTCAATATTTCAATCAAGTAATGGCAAAATTGGTAAGAAAACCTTAAACTCGATTGCGTAAAATCCATCATTTTTCGCACTTAACATAAAAATAACTATTCTGAACAATAAATTATTGAGAGACTCAAAATAATTTTACCTGAGATACGTATGATAAAACCACAAAAAATATTATTAGGTGTATTAAAAAAGGGTTGATTGCGACGAGGAAATTAGCTAAAAACAGGCGCTTCCTTAACAGTGTGCGAAGCATGAAATTATTGCCGAGCGTGGGGCCTTAGCGGTTGAGATTAAGCGTGCTCCGGCGTGCGTTTCCATCGCCTCCAGGCTGCTAATTAACTGGGATTTGCTCCTTCTATCCTGTAACACCTTCTGAGCTACGCCGTCAGTCATCAAGACGACCTACGCCCTGATGTCTGCTTGGAGCCGCGACTTCTTGCTCCTTTCCTTCGCAGTCTTGGTAGCTGATCATATCATATATGGTGTATTTTTTTTCTTCTTTCAAACAGGGTGAGGTTTTGAGCTATGGTGGTGTACCTTTTTGAGATAACAGAAAAATTTAATGCAAAGATGTTATAAAACAAGTCATTTTCGAAACTGTTCTTAATGTGATTTCAAGATAAGGTGGAAACTCTTTAAATTATTTTATTTTATTTACGTGATAAAAGTCTCTCCTTAGCATTTTATAGAGTTTATTTTCGATTTTCTAATATATTGTTTTCGTTACCTGTAATTGCTTTCATTATAAGTATTCAGGAAATATTAACTATATATATATATATATATATATATATATATATATATATATATATATATGTTTGCGTGTCTATTTTCCACAAAAATGTTTCAATTGGATCAAACCGATTCTCCCAAGTTTTACATTACAACACTTTCGAGCTGCAGAGATATAACAGGCGAATTCACATACTCAAAATGTTAGCCGTAATATTTTTTAAACATCAAAAGTTTCCTTAATGATACAAAGCGACCCGCAATGTAAACAATGGTAGAATTATTATTGAGAATTATCTGGGAGAGGGGTGGGGCAGTTAGAGTGTGTGGAGCAGGCGAGGCAGGCGACAATGCCAAATTGGGAATGAGCTACTTAAATAATAAAGTACCACGTATTATTCTTCATACTCCTCCTCTTCTTCTTCTTTTTCTTCTTCGTCTAAGGCGTTACAACATTCTCTTCAATATCTTGGCCTGCTCCAAAACTACCTTTCATTTTCCTCTTTCTTGAATCACCTCATGCCAATTCCTAACTCTTAGTCTTTAAATGTTCTCCATAACATCATCTTTCCATCTGATTTTTAGTCTCCCTTTCTTTCTTTCTATAGTCGGGTACCAATTATATATCTTCTTGACCATTATTTCTTCTTTCATTCGACAGAGGTGTCCAAAACAGCCAAGTTGAAGTGAGATAATGTGATTTACAATGTTTTTTAGATTGTATGATGGCTTCAATTTCATTATTATACCTTATCATCCAGAGGTTGCCCGCATCCCTTTTTGGACCAAAGATCTTTCTCATTATTTTTCTTTCAAATACATTTAGCCTTCTAATTTCATTTTCCTTCAGGATCCAGGTCTCTGCCGCATATGTCACTACAGGTCTTATTGCGACTTTATAAAGTCGAATTTTTGCACTTCTTGAAATTAGCCTACTTATGAATAGATCTATATTTGCACAGTAAGCACTGCTCCCTGCAGCAATTCTTTCAATTATTTCATCTTCGATTACATTGTTCTTATTTACTCTTGAGCCTAGATATGTGAAGGAGTTTATTTCCTGGTACTTTTATTTATCAAAAAACTCTTCTCTACAGGTTTCATTATCAGCTTTACATCTCACGTACTCTGTTTTTTCTTGGTTAATTACTAAACTAAACTTTGCTTATTGTTATTTCAGGTGCTTGCTAGTGATCATTCTATATAGAGATAAAAATAATACAATATTTGTGTTCAAAACATGTGTTATAGCGTGTAGACAAAATAATATTTTTTACAATTAGTTTATGTTTCAGATATTCACATTAAGTCAGATAATAATGAAAGTTCTATGATGTCAATGAGTTTGTGTTATATCAGTTGCATGTCACTACACCATTGCAAATTTGAGGAATATGGGAACGTAATTAATATCGTCTGTCTATACTTGAATGATATGTCTTTCCTTGTATATATAATTTTTGGCATTATTGTAAAGATAGTTTTTTGTGTATTTTTTAAAATAAAAACACCTTGGCATCACAATCAGTACCGACCTAGGTAATTAATGATGTTACGCAATGTTTCACCACGTAACACAGTGTAAACAGTCCTTTTAGTTGACGCTGACTAGCGCCAAACCTGTTGTCAACGGTGCGTCTACCAACAACACATCCAATGACGCAAGAACACACAGTGGTGTTATTCATGTGGGGTAACAGAGATGAGTAAACAGCAGCCTTTGCGAGATGTACTTTCATAATATCTGTGTTCAGTTAGATATTTCCTGATGACACTGTGTGATCCTGTTAAATAAACTTGTTGGTTAGCACACGTAGCGCAAATTCATTTTCCAGGGTAGAATACATTTAACTTAAGTGGGAGTTTGATTTGATTTCTTTTGAATTTTCAGCAAAAGTGCAGGTCACGTCATGCTCAGATATAATCTGAGTAATTACTTAAGAACTCATGGATTGTTGAACTTTGATGCTAAATGAATTTACTCTTTATTTCAAATATATTGTATAAAGTTAATCAAGTTCCTCAATGTACTCGATAGTGTATGTTTTAAATATTACTTTCGAAGAGAGTATTTACTTATATTTACAGCAATAATAATTTTACTACTTGATCCCAGACTATGACCGTCAACATAATGATTTTTAATATATTCCAAAATACGATTGTTTTATTGGACGATTGTTTTTCAAAACTATTTAGACTATATTATCTGTTTTTGTATTTCAAGTTGAAAGATCTATTATATACAATTTAAAATGTTACTAAATCTAAATCTAATCTTTCTTCTATAACATAAGTAAAATTCAATAATCAACCAATACAATTACTAAAATACTCACTTCATTTTCAATGCGACAGAGGCACGTTTGAAGCTTTCTTCGTTCTCATATCATTTTTCTCTCCCAATAAAGTGTTCTCAAGTCTGACCGAAAGTCCCACAAAGCTCTTCAAAACAGTTCTCAAGAAAAGATAATTTCGCGTTACTTTCTTTTTGGGTTTATCAAGGATGACACGAAATTTAAAAATAATCTGACAGATTTGTGACGGCATTTCAAAATATTATGAATATAGGATACGACTTTTACATTTACTCGTCTCTGCGTGGGTATAGTGGGGAGGGGCAGCGTTAGGTAGCGTAATAGCTAGCGCATTCGCCTTCCACCCTCGAGAACCCGGCTCGATTCCCGGTTAATCCACGTAGAATTTATCGTAGACATAGCAAATTTTCAGCAGGTTTTCTCCGGATCAACCCGTTTCAATGAAAGGTCTAAAAAGCGTAATTTTAATCAGTTTTGCGCACTAAACTGAGTATAATGAACTAACTTTATGCCTTACTATAGATTCCCACAGTCTCCAATCCCTTCCCTAACAACCATCAAGCTCATATGGTTTACTTGGATTGAGTAGATCAGAACAAAGTTCCTACTTTTTAAGTGAAAAGTGTCCCAAACTGTAAAATATTTCCACCACCTACGAGAGTAAAAATAGTGAGATCGCCCGGGTTGGAATGTGACACCATTTGCCCGTTCTTTCCATGGATCTTAGCATGGTCATGAATTCCCTTTAATAGAGATAACATTTATGAAACTGGTATACGTATTATGAATATGTATTACATAATAGTTCTTGAATTCACGACCATACAATTCTAGGGATGTTTCAAAGATATTTGATCATAAATTGAAAAAAATTTCTTACTTTGCTAACGTGTCGAAACTTTATTTTTCCCTCATACTCATTACGTCTTATACGTGCGTACGCGAAACTAAGATTCTTCCTACTCCTAAGTAACGTAGCGAGCCGCTACCGCAAACGCCATTCTCCCTCTTTAGCGTTACGTAATTTATGGTCAATTGTTTGATTTATTGATTACTGATTCCGGGCGCGTCAACTACGGAGATTATTAGTCCCATAAGCGTAGTGCATGTTTTTCGTCGCGAGGTGGCTGTGATCTGCCTCCACTGGATGGCGAGATTCGCCGCCGACCTACCGTCGACTAGCGGGGTTTTCCCCAACAACGTATCTCCCACCAGCCGGGCAGCGCCCCAGCCGGAACAGTTCTAAGTCTCCAACCGATCTCCTGGCAAATGTGGTAGTGTATGTTGTATGATTATATAGCAAGTGCAAGTTAGTGTGTGTGTGTGTGTGTATGTGTCTGTAAGGGGTGAGGATAGGACATAGAAGAGGAAGGAGCGGTCCGTGGCCCGTTTGTTAGGGTACTACTTCGGCATCATGGTGTTGATTGGAAAAAACACTGAAAGCTACCGATCACAGCATCCGGCCGCTAGAATTGTTCTCCAGGCAGGGACTGAATTCAACCAAGATGAAGAGCTAGTGTTGAAAATCCTGCCGTCGTCGGGACTCGTACCTCGGACCTACCGGTCAGAGGCACAGCAGTGACATCAGTTGATGCACTGAACCACCGCTCCCAGTTGTAAGGTCAATCCCTCATGTCTCTTGTCGACGGTCCCCGCGGGTCCGCGGCTTTTCCCAGCGGGCAAATATGTTGCTTTGCCCGTCGTTTGCGTTCGTGCGCGCCCCTGATTTACAACAATGATATTTTCATCAGCAAATATATTTTATTCTATTGTCAGTCATAAATAAAATTTCAGTTTTATTGATTTATCGAATTCAGACTTCCATGTCGCATTTAAACAATTACTGCGTTTGAAATTTGTTGGCAAGAATAACTTAAATTTCCTACCAGTCATATAAGTCCTTCACATATTTAAAATCCCGCTTCGAAGTATAACAAGTTTTATTTATTCAAACTTTTCTAGAGTGACAAATTTGTTTAATATGAAATATTTATTATATGATTATATAGCAAGTGGATTACGAATATCAATATCGCAAAGGTATTTACTGCAACCCGCCATACAATTCCGTACTGCAAGATGCATACCTACAGCCTGTGAAATGAGACATGTAGATAAAAGCTTAGCATTGCCTTCCTAAAGATTCGAAACACTTTGACTACAGTTATTTTCAACATGGTGCATCTATACAATTAATTCATTTCTCCTATTAACCCTTAGTTAGGCGCGCTTGGGTCTTGTAGATTCATCTAAGAACTCAGTATAAGGTTGAATTAAATGTTAGTTTACGAAATTTGGTGATATCCTGTGTTGAACGAATTTGCATCAAGTGTCAAGGTTACCACAACATAAGATGGAGGAACAATAGATCATTATAATCAATAAAAATTCGTTTCGGATCACGAAGTACAAAGTGAAATAGGTACCAGTTCACCTACAAGAAAACAAAAATGAATATTGTTCCACAAAATATGTTTGTGCAAAAAATGAGCAATTTTCTCATGTTTACGCAAACAGGCACAACTTTTCCTAAATTGCTTTCACGTAAGCAACACTTCTATTGATAAAGAATACTGTAGGAAATAATTACGACTTCTTGTTTAGAATTTATTTTACATAATATTCTGTTTTCCTGTTCTACATCATTACGAAAAATTACGCATTTCTAAAATATACAGTCTTATAGACATTCATTTATCAACGAATACCATTCTAACTTCCTCAGAGAAAGGAAATAGTATTTTTTCTCCTATAGATCATAGAATGTTTTAAAAACAAAAAAAATTATTGTATGCAGCTACTACACACAGTGCGACTAACTCCGCTCCGGAAAATGGTGCGCCTAACGAAATTTTAAAATATATTAATCACTATTGTCATTCAGTCTACATCAATATTGTAGAATATATTTATAACCTTCAAAGAGCATCGATGAGTTCTAAACATATTATGGCAGGGTGAGTTATTTCGTACGTGACCACACCTTCTCCAATCTACAAGCGCAATATGGAACTAAGTGTCTGTAGAACGTGCTTGAAGCTTAAAGTCTAGTTGCGTTGCGCGAGGCGCAAAAACGGTATCATCTCCGTTTGTGTCGTTTATTGGGAAAAATTGTTTAAAAATTGCGTATACTTCATGAAAATTCTTGTATTTTCGTAAAAGTGTACATGAACTTATTCAAAGAAAAATCACTATGATGTGTAGTTGTAGGAAGGCACCAATAATTTTGAACTTCAGCGATTTTTGAAAATTGATTTTAACGAAAATTAGACGTCAATTTTTATTTTTATGCTATCCGAGAACAAATTAAAAACTTGAAGCTATTGATTTTTGAAAAAAATCTTGACTTGATTTTTGAAAAAAATCTGAAAATATTGAAGTTCCATGTAAAATACTCCTAAAATTCAAAATATCTGTTTCAAACTCACAGGGCTTCGAGTTCGTATAGATCAGGGTTCTTTAAGTGGATGTCGCCCGTGGATCACATGCGGCGTGCGGTATCATTTATTGCGGCCCGCAATAAACTGCACAGCGCACGCATCCTGCATTGGCCAACATCCCCCGTAATGTAATAATAGGTTAAGGGCCGAATTCATAGTCCATCCATAAAGAATAAGGAAATGATTAAGCAAAAATGAGTTCCTCAAAATGAGAGGCCACTTAAGAGAGATTGTATTTTATAGACGTTTATTATGGGAGCAAATTGGGTGTCCTTATGGTATCGGAAATGTCGCAACGTTGCATTTCCGTCAGCTAGCTCAATGTTTAACAGGGTAGTTTCAGTGTTTAACAGTCAGCTTGTGACACGTGTTTTATTATTCGGTACACTGTAGCTTGGCTAACTTTATGGAGATGTACGTAGACAATATAAAAAAATGAAATTAATTTACATGAAATTTATCACATCTACAATAAAATTGTCTTGAAGGAATGAAAAGAAATGCAATCTTACAGAACGAACCTGAAAGGGTGAAGTTGCGTAAAAGCTTAATGCTATAAGCATTTTCATAAGAGGAGGGATTGGTAAGCTTTTCTTTGTTACATTTCTTCCGTCGATGAGAGAAACAAAACTATTTACAATAGTGATTTTACGAAAACGAAACAGTCTCCTAAATTGTTCTTCGTTGTATATTTCCAATGGGTTGTCAGCATCTCTGATATAATTCTTCGTTACGCGGACGATATTTTGAGTGTAAAACTCAAAATACTCCAAGAAATTATCGTCGTCTGCCATGTCGCATAAACTTGTGTATTCGTAGATTTCACTTAACCAAAGCTGGTTAACCTTCTGGCGAATAAGGAATACTTAGGGCTGCAAGCGACTTTCCTTATACGAATAAGTGGTCACTCATTTGAAAATAAGGGCTCTTTAAGAATCGCAATCTTTCTTAAGGAATTCTCATTATAAGAAACGCCTATGAATTTGGCACTAAGTGTAGATTTATTCTTCTAGTAAATTTAGAAATTCAAAATCATTTCAATGTGTTTCCCTGCGTTATGCACGGTATGACTTGATATCACGCACGGTTCTATCCACCCTTATTTCATAGCATCTGGACAAACTGCGAAAATCAACAATACAGAGTCGTCAGGTGGGGACCGCCCAAGTAATTTTAATATGACCCACAACCATATTGAAGGTTCTGGTTGTAGCCCTTAAGGCCTTGCAAATTGGACGTCCCTGGTGTAGATCGATCGTGAAATATTAATTTTAGAGAAAATCGTCTGAACGGTTTAGGCGCTTTGTTCGCACAAGGAAGGACAGACAGACGTTTTGCCGTCAATCGATTTTTCACTATCAAGTACTCATAAAACGTGTATTCTGATTTTACCATCTTACAGGATGTAATTTATTACGAACAAAATTGATCCATCTCTTCGTTACCAGGACCCAAATATAAGAGTTTTGTTGTCAAAATATCGCCGATTTCGGACCAAAAATAACAACACATTCTCTTCACAACAAAAGTACGTAGTAAAACCAGAAAGCCAAAATCACCTTTTCAACACATAAGAGCCCCCTATGCATAATTCACAAACTGAGAAATGTCCTTTGTCATTTGCCTGTTATTACGGAGCGTCGGCCTGCGTAAAGCCGGCGAACATCACGGCAGAAACACGTAATTGGCAGTCATCCGGAAGAATACCGGGAAGCGGCGCGGCGGTGGCGGTGACGGCGCCCCCGACCCAGCGTGTTTATGCCGCTCGCGCGCCTGGGTGCTGCCTGGGCGCTGCCTGGGCTTAGCGCAGGAAGACGGCTCGGGGCGCGTCGGCGCGGGCGCGCTAAGCCCCACCGCCTCGCGGCGCAGCGGTGGGCGGGGCACAGCGCTCAACCGCGGCGCTCCACGCATCCGAAACGAGCGCTTGTTCCCTGGCGGGCAGAGCGAGGCGCCTCCCGCAATTTTTTTTTTTTTCGTTAAAAAGTTTTATTTGTGCGTTGCAACTTCATGATAAAATACATTTTATATATATTACAGTTGGCTTGCTCGACCATGTTCAGGTGTACAAAATTAAGATGACTGTTGATGATGATGATGATGATATAATCCCATTAAATCCCTAAAAGGTCAGGGACCTCCTGTCAGAACACTTGTTCTGCTTATTTCTTAAGGTGAACTAGTCCTTAAAAGATAGATGACTGTTACGATATTAAAATACACAACTTGGTACGATTTGGTTGGTTGGGCACGTCAACTGCTAGTCCCGTTAGTGTAGTGCATGTTCTTTTCTCGGGAGAGGGCGGTGATCTTCCCCCGCTGGATGGCGAGATCCGGCGCCGACCTACCGTCGGCTAGTGGGATTTTCCCCTAACTAGGACTCTCCCACCAGCGGGGCACCGCCCCAGCCGGGACAAGCTCTAAGCTCCCGACCGGTCTCCCGGAATATGTGGTAGTGTAGTGCATGTTAGTGAAAGTGTGTGTGTAAGGGGAGAGGATAGGACAAGGAAGTGGAAGGAAAGATTGCGCGCGGTCCGTGGCCCGTTTGTTAGCGTACTGCTCCGGCATTCGCCTGGTGTTGATCGGAGAAACCACGGAAAACTACCGATCAGAGCAGCCGGCCTCCAGAATTCTTCTCTAGAAACCGACTGAATTCACATCGACTGAATGACACCTAGCTGAAAAGCTAGTGTCGATAATCCTGTCGCCGTCAGGACTCGAACCTAGGACCTCCCGGTCAGATGCGTTGGAGTGACATCAGTTGATGCACTGAGCTACCGCTCCCGGTGTCTTACTCGATGTATACATTTTTTCAAGGTATCAAAGGCGTCCAGATATATCATATGAGAAGTGGTTATTTCTCATCTTCTCAACAATGATATAGCACAGTTCACCTATACTTTCCAACGAATTTACCGTACATTAGTATTCAAACAACAGCGACCGTGCGTAAGTAATCCTGCGTGTATATTTGCAGACGGTTGTAGTGAGAGCACAAAAAAATAAATATTTTCATTTAGCGTTGGACGTCCCGCGTGAGTAGCAGGAGCTAGTTCTCAACGCACTCCCGCGAGTTTGAAATGTCAAGTGGTTGGGGCTTCGAAAATCCCCATTTTACAGAGGAGAGTTCTCTAAGCCGACCTAGCAATCAAAGAGAGTATTTGTGTATTTAAGGTGCATGGTGCATTTAAGGTGCACAAATACATATTTTTGACTGGCATTTTTAAAAGTTTTTCAGAAGTAAAATTTAATAAAAGACAAACCAGTTGGCTGTTTTCTTCGAAAATAATATGAACTGACTCTTTTACTTCCACAATATTTGTTACAGTACTATATCTAAACGGGAGTATTGTCAAATAATTTTATTGCAAATTTACTTTGTATTATTGACAGTCTTTCGATGTTTTATTCGTATATAATAAAACATTCTTGAGGAAGGCTGGTCTGGATAGCGGAGGTCACTGAGGCTCAAGAGCAGTAGCTGCCTCGTGCATGAAAGGTCGCTAACTTCCTTCTCCCTATTCCTACTGCACTTCCTTTTCATAATATTCTCCTCACTCGACTCATGACTCGAGTGAGTATTGATTTTCATCGCTTGATTGATTGATTTTTTCGTGTTTTCGGGCGCGTCGACTGCTTTCGTCATTAATTCCGTTAGTGTAGTGCATGTTTGTTCTCGGTATATGGCGGTGATCTTCCCCTCTTCAGAGAAGCCAGCCGCTAGAATTCTCCTTTAGACAGCGACTGAATTCGACCTAGCTGAAAAGCTAGTGACGAAAATCCTGCCGCCGTCAGGACTCGAACCTAGAACCTCCCGGTCAGAGGCGTTGCAGTGACATCAGACGATGCACTGAGCTACCGCTCCCGGTAAGTATCAATGATGAAGTTCTTGTTACAAATGTTTGTCTCATTACAACATTCGGTTTAATTTTCGTCATTCTAGTGAGTAAGTCGTAATGATTTATGTACAAGTCACAAAAAGTATAGTAATTCAGGGCGTTTCACCAATGAACTGGTAGGTGCATAGAAACACTTTTGTAGATTTTTTTCCGGTGTATCCTACTTCTAATCTATGAATTGTGCCAATCGATTTGCCTTGCCGAGAGGAATAGAATGAGCTATTGATCCCGTTTATGGGTGCCGTTTGTCACCCAAAGCGCATTTAAGTCGCTTAAGAAAATAAAAAAGCAAGTTCTTGTGCAATCACTTAGAATCTTCTAAATGGTTTCACAAAAATGATTAGTTCCTCAACAGGAGACCCACTCGTATGGAATGAAATCTCATTTACTTGATTACTATACTGCATGTACTCGTGCAAAAATTCTCTTGCTTCGTCACTGCTATCTTATTCATCATTCCTGTCTGTTCCTTCTGCACCTTGTTGGAGTTTTGTCTATCTTTTAATTTACCTCAACCCACTCGCATCTCTTCTTTCAATCCGTTCCTCGTGAATATCCATGAAGTTTCTAATGTGTAGTTGTCACCACCAACAGCGTATGACACCGTCTTTCCATAAATCAAATCTGTCGTTTTAAGAGATATACGACATTTTATCTACTCTGACATCTGCCATTCACAATTCACTCTCCTCATCTTTTCGGATACCGTATTTCTTCAATTCACAGTATTTTAAGTCAGTGTGTTGTTATCAGCTCTCATCGTTGAATAGTTTATTTCTAAAATTCCAATTTTTTCGTTCAATGCTTCTTTTAAAATGTAAATTTTACACTGTCAGTTATGTAATGTAGAGACAGTTTATAAACGCTGCCAAAAACCGACCTCGATATTTTCGAAGAAATAAATACGATTTGAAGAACCCTAATAACGAAAAACTATTTTTTCAAACGTTTGGCCGTATGTGAAAAGCCCTAGTGCCTAAACCGAATAAACTATTTTTTACAAAATAAATATATTATCCAATCGATCAGAGTGGCATCCACAAATAAAGAATTTAAAGCGTAAATCGTAACTTTTTTTTTTGGAATATTCAGATTAAGCTCTAAGACATTTTGTTAAGTCTCGCATATCTCTATTTTCTTAACATTTTTTCGAAAAGCATTGTGCATCTAGAATATAGTAAAAGTACGATTTTTATTCATTCTTAAATTTCGGAAATTGCAAAAGTTGATTTTTTTTACTTGCCCTATTCCATCACTATTGAAACTGGAGATTTTTCTTAATGCAATTGTCCAGTAATAGGTAATATTATTCAATACTAAACAACTATTTACAAGATATTAGTATTTTTGCATAATTTTGAGTCATACGCTATTTCATAAATATCTCTTTTTTTAAACATGTCGGAAGTCACATTTTGGCAATGTTTGATGGCATGGAGACTACCGACCTGAGGAAGAGCTCAAAAATCAACATCGAGAAGGGATTTGAACGTTCTTGAATTAATATGTAAAGTTGGGCGAAGTGTTTCTGGGCAAAGACGAAACAGAACGTTCTATACTAAGTTGTGTAATTAAGGACAGCATTTTAATTGTAAGACGTAATGTCCTATTGGTGGATCATCAATTGATAGTAGTACTGTGAAAAATTAAAAGGATTTAAATACTTTGGAGAGTTATACCTGGAGTTACTGGATTTAATAAACTTGAAAACAGTGAATCATCTGTATGGGATTGGACTTAAATGAAGGATTTATGTTGATTTGAAACACGGAAAGACAGGTACATAGGTATTTTTTTAAATATTGTGAATTTGAATAGACGTTTTGTTACTATTTTTGTTTAAAAAAAGATTGTGTAAGTAAATATTGAATTTTGAATAATTGTTATTTTTACATTTAATTTGAAAATGTTTTAATTGAATGATATTTTCAGTAAGATCCTTTATTCACATCTATGGTGTGTACTAAAGAATCATGAACCCTGAATACTGAATAACTATTTTTACTTTCCCTTTCATTAAGTAGAACACATTACATTTTAATAGAAAAAGTCAAACCTCCTCAATAAAGATGCGATGCGTGTTTAAAGCATATTTATGCAAATAGATTTGCACACAACTGCAAAATACAAAGTACATTTTGTACAATAAAATTATTATCATTTTTCATAACAGTTACAAATAAGATGAAGTCCAATAGTTTCGTTTACATACGCACTGGTTGAGGATTTTCTTCAGCCCGTCTAATTCTGGGCGTAACCCAATTTCATCCCGCTATCTGCCGTCGCCCTTTGTCCGATGACGCCAACAGCCTACATGGCCGCCTGTTGCTCCTAGCGAGTCTCTTGGCGCCGCCGTCGGTGGCGCAATGGCGCTCTCCGCGGTCGTCGCCCCCGGCAGCGCTCGTCCCGCTTCCGCCCACGCCACCCACGCTGCCCGGCCGCTCCTCGCGCCAGCCGTTATAATGCCGTTCGCCGGGCGCCGATAGCGCGAATAAATCCAGGCTGCAGAGAATTAGTGACGCTGCAGAACAGCAAATCCCGATTACGAGGCGTCGTGGGCCGCGCGACGCCCACGCAGGCACCCACTGGCTCCCCCTCCCCCCCACCACTACTACTACCAAGCCGCCCTGCACTGTGCAATGCACCCGCGCTATTGGTTGGTTGGTTGCTAATTATTCCGGGAGCGTGAACTCATGAGGTCGTAAGTCCCGTAAGTGTAGTGATTAATTTTCCCTCGGGAGGTGGCGGAGATCTGGTGCCGACCTACCGTCGGCTAGCATGGTTTCTCCGACCAGATTTGTCCCACCAGCGGGGCCCTATCCCAGCTGGGACATGCTCTAAGATCCCGACAGGTCTCCCGGCATGTGTGGTAGTGTAGTACATGTTAGTGAAGGTGTGTGTAAGGGGTGAGGATAGGACAAAGAGTAGAAAGGGAAGATCGCGTGCTGTCCGTGCAACGTTTGTTAAGGAACTACTCTGGCATTCGCCTGGTGTTGATCGGATAAACCACGAAAAAATACCGATCAGAGCAGCCGGCCGCTCGAATGCTCCTACAGACACTGTAATTAAAATTGAATAGGAAAATAGCAAGTTTATTATTCGTTTTATTTAAAACATCTATGTTTTAAACATTTGTTTCTTTGTCGATGTTTTCCTCTACATCGCAAATCCTTTAGAAATGTATCGATACATCGATGTATCGATGTGTTGGTAAAATCGGCGATCACTAAACGCGACGCCTCGACATGCCGAGCAATACTTCCCCGCGAGTTTTCGGCGACGAATAAGTCGCCCGAATTCTATTACCTCATGCTAATTTAATTGACTCAGTGAAACGAATAACACCCCCGAGAAACGCCAAAGCTTTGAAAGTGACTAATCAAAGCGATTGTTTGTGTTAACAAGCAACAATAAAAGAGAATTTCAACTTTACTTGCCTCACTGTATTTTTAATTATCTGAGGAGACCGTTGAGGAGATAGAATATCAAGAAATAAATGAATAAGCTTTTTCACCAAATGTTGACCACAAAAAGATTGTCGTCTTCACATTACTTCACATTTGCTTATCAAAAGTAAAGAATTTTCTATTTTAAGCAATATGTTATAATGCGTTCATCATTCCATTATGTAAATATATACAAATTAATTAAACCCATTGGAGCAATATTCTCCTCGAAAGCCTGCGCAAAGTATCATTGAACGCCCCCCCCCGTAGTGTGCTAAATGCCTCCTCCAAGCTGTCAGCCTGAACAGCAGACGACGAAAAGGTAGTCGTCGTCACACTTTCGAAGAAAATGTCTAATTAACATTAGTTTACTATACATTTGTTTTGTTTATCAAAAGTAAATAAATTTCTATTTTAAGCTATGTTTTATAATGCGTTTATCATTCCATGATGTGAATAAATAAACAATTAATTAAACCCAATGGGGTTATATTTTGCCCGAAAGCCCGCGCCAAGTATCATTGGACGGCGTAGTATGCGAAATGCCTCGTCCAAGCTGCCAGTCTGTATAGCAGACACGGGTGTTGTGGGCACTCCCCCTGCCGCGTCGCCGGCGCCCAGCAACATCCACCTCGCTGACCAGCGCGGCGGGTATTTCCCCGAAAGTCCGCGCAAAGTATCATTGGAGTGTGCGAAATGCCTCGTCAAAGCTGCCAGTCTGAACAGCAGACTACGAAAAAATAGTCGTCTTCACACTTTCGAAGAAAATGGCGAATTAAAATTAGTTTACTGTACGTTTGTTTTGCTTATCAAAAGTAAAGAATTTTCTATTTTAAGGCATATTTTATAATGCGTTTATCATTCCATGATGTAAATAAATACACAATTAATTAAACCCATTGGAGGTATATTCTCCTCGAAAGCCCGCGCCAAGTATCATTAGGCGGCGTAGTATGTGAAATGCCTCGTACAAGCTGCCAGTCTGAACAGCAGACTGAAAAGATAGTCATCTTCACACTTTCGAAGAAAATGTCTAATTAAAATTAGTTTACTGTACGTTTGTTTTTCTTATCAAAAGTAAATAAATGCCTATTTTAAGCTCTATTTTATAATGCGTTTATTATTCCATGATGTAAATAAATAAACAATTAATTAAACCCAATGTGGCTATATTTTGCCCGAAAGCCCGCGCCAAGTATCATTGGACGGCGTAGTATGCGAAATGCCTCGTCCAAGCTGCCAGTCTGAATAGCAGACACGAGTGTTGTGTGCACTCCCCCTGCCACGTCGCCGGCGCCCAGCAACACCCACCTCGCTGACCAGCGCGGCGGGTATTTCCCCGAAAGTCCGCGCAAAGTATCATTGGACGGCGTAGTGTGCGAAATGCCTCGTCCAAGCTGCCAGTCTGAACAGCACACTACGAAAAAATAGTCGTCTTCACACTTTCGAAGAAAATGGCGAATTAAAATTAGTTTACTGTACGTTTGTTTTGCTTATCAAAAGTAAAGAATTTTCTATTTTAAGGCATATTTTATAATGCGTTTATCATTCCATGATGTAAATAAATACGCAATTAATTAAACCCATTGGAGGTGTAATCTCCTCGAAAGCCCGCGCAAAGTATCATTCGACGGCGTAGTATATGAAATGCCTCGTACAAGCTGCCAGTCTGAACAGCAGACTGAAGAGATAGTCGTCTTCACACTTTCGAAGAAAATGTCTAATTAACATTAGTTTACTGTACGTTTGTTTTTCTTACCAAAAGTAAATAAATGTCTATTTTAAGCAATATTTTATAATGCGTTTATCATTCCATGATGTAAATAAATACACAATTAAACCAAATGGGGTGTATTCTCCCCATAAGCCCGCGCCAAGTATCACTGGACGGCGTAGTATGCGAAATGCCTCTCAGCAGACGCGAGTGCCGCGTGCACTGCCCCCTGCCGCCTCGCCGGCGCGGCGCCCAGCAGCACCCGCCCCGCTGCCCGGCGCGGCGGCGTTAAAGGCAGGCGGCTTGTGCTTATCGCCGCCCAACCGCCCGCTCATCAAGCCGTTTACGGTGATGGCGCTCGATAAACTCGGCACCGCGCTGCGTCCTGCATCTGCAGTTTCCGCCGCCTCCGCGCGGAGAAAGTGGCTAATAGGCCCTGACCGTTTGGCCCCGCCAACTGCGAGCACCGCCATGGAGGCCACGGCGGGCGCCCGGAATCGAGCTAATGGTCATTGGCGATATAGGGTGTGGAAATGAACTGCAGTCTGCTCTATCAGGATACGAGCATGTGTTGGCCAGCGAGCGTAATCTGCCCACTGTGTGAATCGGCGTATGCCCATGCTCAGGCATGCGGCATGAGTTGCTCTATGCGACGAGCTGTGCTTTTAGTTTCCTGAATATTCTAGACTATTAACTGGAGAGCTCTAGAAGTATTTCAACCTAAGTGCAAAAAGGTGTTTGTTGCAATTTTACATTTTTTCACTACCTTTTTTGATTTTATAGTCTCCGTCCGTTGGCATATTCCCATATGCCTTTAGCTGATCATATACGCGTTGTAATCATATTCGTATATAACAAGTCGTATCGAAAAATTGAGATCATATTCGTCATTATCAAATAAAGTATATTTTTGTTAATTTTGTAGTTAATGTTGACGTAAATTCGTATGAACTTATGGAGTCGATATCGGAAATTTAAGTAATGGTTCTTACACAGAAACAACATGTATTAAGAATTATAATTAATATAAAAATGATAAAGAACTGTTTTACAAAATGAATACAACTATAGATATTTTAAGCACAAAATGTTAGAAAACAAGGAAAAAATATTAATTTAAATACTTATATGTTATTGAGTTATACTTTGTGTTTTCCAGATATTTTCCAATGCTACCTTACAATGGTTTGTAAAGAGAGGTATAAAGAATACCATTAATATTTGTAATACGTTTAGATGGAAATGGTGAAATAGCATTCAGAATATAAATTTTTGTTTATAGCAATTATAGAACGTCGAATATTCTTAATAATGCATTTACTGAATCATAATGAATTAACTATTACAATAATATTACCTTTCTGGGTTACTTTACCTCTATTTACTTTTATACAATTTTTAATTAATTGTTCTAATTTAACTCATTAGGATTCTTGTTAACGCATAAGTTTCATCCATTTTTGGGATTTGTTTCCTCATTTAATGAAAGATTCTGTCCTGTAATATTGGCTTTAAATTCAAATATTAAATTTCAAGTGTAGTACACACTTCTCGTGCAATTGTCTTGCCAAAACATCATTGTATCTTAAGAGCAAAATCATTTCCTTATGCACGTAATTTATCATATTTGATACTGTGAAAATTCTCTCCGGAATGAATCCCAAACTTGTTTAAAGAAAATTGCTGGTAAACGAGTCTGCTTGTGTTGAGACTGTGTACATAATGCTTCATTTATGTGTTGCACCCAGAACAAGAGATCAAGACGAGCTCGTCTTTCATTAACATTCTCCCAATGTAGTTGATTAGACTGTACAGCTATGAGGGGGGGGTCAAAAGGCACTTGCAAAGTCTACTTTGCATGCTGAACACAGGCATCATAGAGGACCCTGGTATAAATATGTTGAAACTTTACTCTGTGTGCTGGTGTGTGATTAAAGCAACAGTCACGAAACAATCACTTTGCGAAATCAAAGCGGAGGAGCGCGGGCAGTGTGCAGAGCAACGCGTTAGTTTGACAAAGATCGCAGGGATTCGCTCATTTCGCAAATTGTGTGTGTGTGTGTGTGTGTGTGTGTGTGTGTGTGTGTTTTCTCATCTATGCGTATTGACGCTCCCGGAGGTGACCTTATTAACGTGAACTTCTGATGTTGTGTTACGACGTTGCGCAGGAAACAAAAGAATACTTCGATTTGTGAAATAATATTACAGACCACTTTTTGTTTCAAATCAACCATTGCATTGTAGAAGAATAGATCGTTTTACTTCCACTATAAAAATCTAGTCTAGGAAAAGAAAAGTAATAGCACCCAACATCACTAAGATCGGTGGACCGATCATCAAACATATTGCCCATCTTTCCAATAATTTTTACTCCAACCTAAATACAATAAACCGAGCCATCCACTACAACCTGGCCACTGTAAATGACTTCCCTACAAGAATTAAGAATAGATTTCCTTCCGAAGCGTTCTTGAACATTTTCTCTCTTGTTCATAGTAGGGACTCTTGTAGTTTCCTACACCTCTAGTAAGGTAGTTTAGTTTTAAGTTTTTAGTGTTAAGTTTAGTATAAGTTACAGTGTAAGCCAGAAAATGCACATGAGATAGTAATCTAGTACTGATCTGTGTAATTTTCAATCACTCAATAAATACATTAAAAATTTAAAAAAAAAAGATCGGTGGTATTGATCAGACGAGTCCAAAGTCGCCGCGTCGGTAAAGAAATGAAGGTTGCGTGTAAACGGAGAGACGATTTGACTCATGAAATGGATCTGTGAATGTTATTACGAAGTGGAGTAATAACACATACGTGCATATAATTTAGACTCTCCTATTCCTATTCATTGATCTGTAAAATGGAGGGGAGTTGAATAAGCTACTATATATATAGATCTCATGATTCCAATGACCTCATTCTACATAACAAATGCATTTCATGTGTGGAATTCTTCGCACTTCTTGAATACGCTTTTATTCAAGCATGTAGGCAATCATGATTTTGCAAACGTCTAAAATATTGGCACAAAAAATTGAACAAAAAAAGACACACTGAATATGCTTAAATACAAACTAAAACTAAAGTGGTATGTTTATTGAGACACTTCTTCAAAATCTTCCATGCATTTCAGTGCAAAATTTTAAGCACATTTAGTCAAATACAATATTCCCCTCATTTTGAGGCGCTTCTTTATTACCAATTGTTTAATGTCCTACAAATTAGATTCTCCTTAATATGAAGCGCAACAAACACCCACACTAACCGCAAAGTTCAACGGCGAGAATATTGCAGATGCAAGGTAACACGGGTTAATGCAAGTGTCCGCCTTGGAAGCTTAACGAAGGGGCGGCCGCGCGTAGGCGGGCGCTCGGAGACTGCCACGTGCGGGGCCCGGCGTGGGCGGGGCCATTCCGCGGACGGCGACATGTTTAATACGCCCACGTGGCGCGCGTGGGCGGGCGGCAGAGAATAATTAGCCGCCGGGATTCCTCAGCCGGTTCCCAGACCGCCCACGCACGCCACTGACCTCGCTTCACCTTCGACCAACTCCCACGCTCATCACTAGAGACCAGATTATTATGTATATACGTCTTTCTGCTTACCGTTCTCAAAATTCCATCTCCTAATACAATATACATTTTTTTAATAACATTTATTTACATATTTACTTCTGTATTACATACTTTACATATTTTGCTATTTACACAATTGTTTAATCTACCAATTTTCTTGCATTTTTTAAATGAAAAGAAGTATTTTTTTTAAAAAATTAGCATTTTCCCGCTACATTATTGGTGAAATCTACATTCACGCTTTTTCGCAACCTTTAACCTTAATTTCCGACAAATGTTGGTGATCGCCGACATATAATACTTCCTTGATAATGTTGTGCGCTGCAGTGATTGTTTGCTGGTCACAGATATCGCCAGTTTGTACGATGACTTATATTACTCAAGGTGCTTTGGTCTGGCTGCTTAAACGACGGTCCTGAATAACAATAGATGGTGTTTTTATCACTGACAGGAAAGTTGGATGGTGAAAAGTGTGCATCAACGTGTGCTCTCTAAATGATTTTTAAAACTTTTGTATTATTTTTAATATTTCTTTAGGGAATTTTGTATAAACGGAATTTCGTGTTATGTAAATGCGTTTTATAGTTAAAGTATTTTAATATTACATATTATATCCGAATTTACATTTTTTACATATTTTTACCGTTTTCATGACATTTATATACATATTTAGTCGTTTCATACTACATATTTTTTCCGGTCTCTACTCACCGCCAGTACCGCCTCACCCTTCACACTCCACACCTCCTTTGCCCATCCGCTGGTGCCCACTGCCCTTCGCTACCCTCTCCGCCATCATCGCCCCCATAGGCTTCGGTGATTCAAAGCATCAACAGATGTTATTACAGTGACTATAATCGGCATTTCCTACGCTTCGAGTTCAGACAGTGGCAGGATTTTCGACACTAGCTAGATACAAAAAGTCGATGTCAGCCGCTGTGATGAGGATGATTCTAACAGCTGGCTGCTCTGAATGGTGATTTCCGTGATTTCTCCTATCAATACAGGTGAATACCGGAGCTGTACTTTGACAAACGTGCCACATGCGATTTTTCATTCCTCTTCCTTGTCCAATCTTCACCCCTTACACTACATGCACTTACATGCATTACACTAACACACTGTCGAGAGACAAGATCTTGTCCCGGTTGGGTCGGTACACCGCTGGTGAGAGATCACCGTGTCTCATCATCCAGCACGGGAAGAACACCACCACCTCTCGTGTTAAAACCATGCACTACACTAACGGCAGTTGACGGGTCCGGGAACGCCAAATAATCAATCAATCAATCATCGCATCTGCTCTCCCCATGTCCCATCACAGTTCTTGTCGGCGCCGGCCACGCCCCCTCTCCCCCGTTCATCACTCCGCCATCTCCTCCGTCGCCGGCTCCCTGTGCTCTACTCATCACAACCCTTCGCGCCATCCCAGCGCCAGCAGGCGACTGCGTCGGCGGACGTCCATAGCTGCCGCCATCTCCGATTGGGGTCAGAGGGCTCGAGAGCCCCGCAAATGAATGAGCGGGTGGAAAGATGTATTCTCTGATGTGCTCCCCGGATTTCTTTGCAGCGTTCTCGAGCACTTTAGTGCGAATACATTCAAAGGAAGAGAAGGAGTAAAGGATTCGTTCACATTATTTAGCGAGAACTCGAGACCAGTCCATTCGTCACGAACTGAGGCGTCCCGTAGATGAAAGAGAACTACGAAATTAAAGGCGCCATAGATTATGACGAAGGTTATGAAGGGCAAGAACGAATGTATTCCTTTATCGTTTACACACCAAGTTTCAGGGGATAAGTGTTCATTCAACAAGTCATGAGAAGGAATTCGACGAATTTAATTATTGACCATTTAGATTGCGCTCTTTTGTTATAGATTCCATGACTTAAAAACGTTGCACATTATCATGAAGGATGAATACATATATATGGGGCAGCAGCTAAGTCTTCCCCTATTATATAAGTAAAGATGAGTGTACGTTTGTATGTGTCACAAAATGTTTACAACCACTAAAGTGATTGCATCCAAATTTGGAAGAAATGTTTTGGCGCTAGTGGTTAAAAATCACAAATAGTTGCTTTACAATAAATATGTTACCCCTAAAAGTCTTTTTTAATAATATTTTTTAAATTCACGACTCTAGTATGGCTCATAGGAAGTATACCAGCTTCTCGGGATGTGATCTCGGGTTCGATTCGCGGTCGAGGCAAAATTAGAGTTGTAGGTTTCCTTTAAAATCGTCTTTGTTTCTGTAGTTGTGAGACGAAGAAAAGCTCAGGCAGACCGACTTTGCTAGTTACTGTGAAGGGAATACGTCGTGATCGACACAGGTCTCTCTTACCCCCCCCCCCCAAGCGTTGGAATTAAATTAGTCTGAGGCACAGAGGACACCGTCAGCTAGCCGGCAAAGTCGGAGCAGTCGACCAAAAATTCCAAATAAATACATACATAGTTTAATGCAATTCTCAGTGCATCCGGGTGACAAATTTGTGGGGTGATGGAGCGGGTCGAAGCGGAACGGACAGATCGCGATCTATCCTTCCCCGTCCTTGTCCTATTCTCACCCTTACTTAAACAAACTTACACTCACATGCACTACTCTACCATACATGCCGGGAGGACGGTCGGGAACTTACAGTTTGTCCCGGCTGGGGCGGTGCCTCGCTGGTGGGAGATACCTTGTAGGGAAAACACATAGGAGGTTGGAGCGGCGGTGAGGCAGGGCAGGTGGAAGAGGAAGAGAAGCAAGGAGCGGACGGAGCAGAACGAGCGGAAGAAGCGAGAGAAGCGTAACAAGCGAGGAGAGAAATGAGTGGGATTGATTGGTTAGTGATGTCGGGAGCGTCAACAGCTAAGCTCATTCGTTCCGTACGTGTAGTGCATGTTTGTTCCTCACGAGGTGGCGGTTATCTTTCCCCGCTGGATGGTGTTATCCGGCATCGACGTACCTATCCTCCTAAGTGGTTTTCCTAACTAGGTGTCTCCCACAAGCGGGGCACCTCCTCAGCCCCAGCCGGGACAAGCTGTAAGTTCCCTACCGGCCTGACGGTAGTGTAGTATAGTGCATGCGAGTGTGTGTAAGTAGAAGTGAAAATAGGACAAGAAAGGGGAAGGATAGATCGCGAGCTGTCTGTGGCCCGTTTGATACGATACTTTTCCGGCATTCGCCAGGTATCGATTGGAGTAAGCAGAGAAACCTACCAATCAGAACAGCCGTCCGCTAAATTCCCCTCCAGACAGCAGCTGAATTCGACCTAGCTAAGTAGCTAATGAGGAAAATCCTGCCACCGTCGGGACTCGACCCTAGATCCTCCATATCAAAGGCACTACATTGACATCAGTTGATGCCCTGAGCCACCTAAGGCGAAAGGTGCGGGAGGAAGAGGCGGAGAGAAAAATCGGGCCGAGAGTATGGCACGTGCAAAGCGGGCTGAATGATGAGCGGGAGGATCAGATAGAGTTGGGAAGTGCTGAATGGGCGGGGCTTGCCGGCAATGGCAGGCCGCAGAGGGCAATAGGGGGGTGTCCGGTGGGAGTGCTTAATTCATTGCTGAGATAAATAAACCAGCAAGGTCGTGAAACCATCAAAGAATCTATAGATCTGATTAATTAAAAGGGTTTTGAAAATTGCAGGAGTACCTTGACGAACAATATAGCATAACTTTTTTTTTTAAAAAAGAAAGAAACTGTATTTAAAATGTTGGTCTTTCTTCTTTCCAAGGTAATTTGAAATGTTTTCATGTCTGATGTTAAAACTCGTGATTGTAAGTGGACTTCCTGTTTTAAATATAATGTGGGTAACGAGTAGAAAGAATCAGGATAGATTTGAAGAATATATTGGAAGGATTAATTTGACAAATTTTATGCAAATAAGAATACGTGGCAATAGAATGCTTTAATAAGACTAATTTGAGTGAGAGTATATTAAATGAAGTATTAAGATAAATCAATTTAGAAAGTAAAAATATTTAAATGATTTTATTATAAATTTCATTTCGCATAGGATTAATGTTTGAATTTAATTAAAGTGGACGACAATAGTTCGCGACGTACAGGAATTGCAATAAACTCAGAGCCATCCATAGGAATTGCAATAAAGTCAAGGGTAGCCATTAACAATGAAGATTAAATAGCGCTTACTTGCTGCTCAATAGCTATGAATAATTTTATTTTGAAAATTCTGTAATATTTATTGGAATTTTGCCTGAGAACAAGACATTAACTGTAGATCGTATTTTCTGTGTCAGGCCCTGCTAAATCTATATCTCCTGGTCCAGTAATTAATTTCAGAAGATATTAAAGGTGATCTCGGGGGAATGTAACAATTCCGAGCAAAAACGTTCTCTCTCATCCACTAGGTCGGTCGATTAAGTTTGGGCATTGCCACAGATTATGGGAGGCTCGTAGGGCTGAAATATAATAAACTATATACAAGATATATACAAGAAATTAAAAGTAAAATAAAAATAAAAGCCAATGCCAAAAATTTGAAAGACAAAAGATATTGTTATGATATACATCGTATCGTTATGATACAATATTAGAAAATGTAACATCACTTACCATGCACATTTTTTAATTGCATCAGTCTTCACTTCACTTAGTTGCCTTTTCACCGATAATATTTCACAAACAATGTGAGTATACAAAACGGTTAAATACAGGGGGTTTATGTCATAAAATAGAATGTAGAGATTTCACAGTAGATGGCTGAAGCGACTATCCTATTTTTCGAATTATTAAAAATATTTCATTTAGTTATATAAATATGTACGCATAATTTTAAATGATAATTAAACGTAATGAGTTAGATAACCGTGAACGTATGTGCAAATTTAGGGCGCCTCCCAAAACATTTTTTTCATTACCACAAAAACAAAAAGTCACTCTGAAAAGACTTGCAGGGCAAGGCATGCGCAGACGATTAAGCCTGCACTCTTAATTAAAGGGTAGAGTGTGCCAACGGTACACCAAAAATTGCACGGTCGTTCATTACCATAAGCGGCTTGTAACACTTCCAAACGCATGTTCCCCCGAGGGCGCAGGACATCGCCTCCATTACAGCGGCCATTGTGAGACGCCCCCGCGCGTAACGAGGTTATTTTTGGCCCCGCGGCGCCCTGCCGCGCGCTGCAGGCGTTCCCGTCGCCCTCCGACGAAGTCGGAGGCCCGCGTACCCACCCGCGCCCGAGCCCACGCCCACGTCACCGCCCGCGTCACTTGCTGCGCTCAAGCCCTCGTCACTATCCGCGTCACCGCCCGCGTCACCGCCCTTGTCCCCACCCATGTCACTGCCCGCGTCACTTGCTGCGCTCAAGCCCTCGTCACTATCCGCCTCACCGCCCGCGTCACCGCCCGCGTCACCGCCCGCGTCACCGCCCGCGTCACCGCCCGCGTCACCGCCCGCGTCACCGCCCGCGACACCGCCCGCGACACCATCCGCGTCACCGACCATGCTCATGTCACCGCCCGTGTCACCGCCCGTATCAACGCCCGCGTCACCGGCCGCGCCCACGCCCGCGTCACTGTCCACGACCCCACCCGCGTCACCGCACGCATCCCCACCCATGTCACCGTCCGCGCGCACGCCCACGTCACCATCCACGTCAATGCCCACGCCCATATCACCACCGGCGTCACCATCAAAGCCGACGTCACCGCCCGCGTCACCACCCATGTAATCGCCCGCGCCCTCGCCCGCGCCCTCGCCCGCGCCCTCGCCCGCGCCCTCGCCCGCGCCCTCGCCCTCGTCCCCGCGCCCCCTCCTTACTGGCTGAGTTCATCTCAGAGCCAGAATTTCTGCTTGAAATTCAGAGATTTCCTCGAGCACGAATTGCGTACGCAGAAATGGATTCCCGGTCGCAGTTTCAGAAGAGAATGTTAGTTATTCACTCCTCGCTTTGTTTTAGCTGTATATTTACCACGTATTCACACGTATTAGACTGCTGTATACAGAACACCTTTTCACACGTATCGCTTCCCAGAACTTATCTATGACCTAATATCTATGAGGTCTTTACAAAATGAATAATAGCTTTCGAAATTTGCGGTCTGCGGTATAGAACGCAAAAGTTCAGTATTGCTGAAATTTTGATTTCTCCAATTGATGTTTCACTAAACAGTGAGACTTCATAAAATGTCTCGCTTTAATATATGTGTTGCTACATGATTGCAAATAGCCTGTAGCGAAACCATACATAACGAAGGAAGTTTTGTTGCCCTCATATTGCACGTAAAACTCCCATCTTCGAACTCCCTCTTTCACTTCGCATGTCAGTTTCCAAGACGTACCTCTTACGTCCGCTTCACACCCCATCACCGCACCCTCACCTCTCTCGCTAGACCGTTTCCACAGCGCATACCTTATTCGTACTCACAGTCTTTATTAATAGTCCAACACTTCACCCGCACCGCTTCCCGCGAGGCTGTTTTCACAGCGTATCCCTTATTCATACCCCATCACTGAACCCTGACCCCTCCTCACTAGTCTGTTTCCACAGCGGTCCCTTATTGTACTCCATCACTACACCATCACCTCTTCTCGCTCCGTTCACACGGAGCCCCTCCCAGGCCCGCGTTACATCCCTACCTCTCCTTCGCTAGTCCGCTTCTACGGCGCACCTCCCAATCTGCTTCGCGCCCCTATCTCTCATTCCCTAGACCGCTTCCAGGGGGCACCTCCCACGCCAGCTCCGGCGTTCGAGCGAGATGGCGCCCGTAATGCAGTTACCCTCCCGCCCCACCCCCTCCTAGTAGCTCCTCCGCAGACGCGACGGTCTATAGCCTGCCCAGCTAAAATAGATCCCCGCGCGTCACATTGTTTGCTGCAAGCGATAAACTAAGTTTTAATGGATTAAATGATTCAATGTTGATTTCAGATAGTGAGGTTATTTGTTCTGTAAATGTAGTGCATATTATGACCCAGATATTGACGGAGTTTTTTCCTAACTGGTACGTCAGATCCATTGCCGACTTACACG
Organism: Teleogryllus occipitalis; assembly: GCA_011170035.1. Taxonomy (NCBI): domain Eukaryota; kingdom Metazoa; phylum Arthropoda; class Insecta; order Orthoptera; family Gryllidae; genus Teleogryllus; species Teleogryllus occipitalis. Next base: position 39,420 of record BLKR01005163.1, on the reverse strand, counting down.
TCGACTTATGGTACATTTCCTCTTTTGCAAGTATCTCCCCTGCGTGGTTCTGGCTCCCATACGGGACTAGCTCTTACCCTAGTTTCCCGCCATGAGAAGTAGTGCAAATATGATCACACACACACACACACACACTATATATATATATATATATATATATATATATATATATATATATTGTTTTTTGTTTTTAGTCATTTATATCTCCCGTAAAGGGCAATTGTCCTCGGCGTCGTTAGATTCCGGGGTTCCTAGTCGGTCACCCAACCAAGAATCCGCGATGTCTCGAATTTGCTTAACCTTCGTGAATTCATGTAGTTAACGAATCGGCTAACGATGCCGGTTTCGTGGTCGTGCCCTTCCAGTATACCCTCCCAGTATTCGCCTGGATGACCGAGGGAAACCAGGAAAACACCGGTCAGGATATCCAGTTCTGGGGTTGAACCCGGGCCTCCTGAATGCGAAGTCGACGCGCTATGTCCTGAGACACTTCGCTCAGATGTGTTTATGTTCATGTGTGTGTATGTGTGTATGTAAAGTGAGAGAAGGGGAAGGAAAAGGATGGAATGTTCCTCCAGTCACTGACTGAATTTGGTCTAGATATACAACTAATGTCGAAGATCTGCATTTTTCAGAACTTGAACCCAAGGATTTTCCAGTCAACGAGCTTGATTGCCACTGTTTTTGTAGGTTACCAGTACGTTTGTTTTAAGGGTTTGTGGCTGATTTTGTTTACTGAGAATGATTCTATTCTGAATAGTCTGCTTTTGATGAAATTAGTAAGCTCTTTGCTATTAGTTAAAGCCTCTTCCTCCTGTTCTCACCCCAGTAAGGGATGAGTAAGTGATAGTGTATTGCATGTGAGTATGTGTGTAAAAAAGGGGTGAGAACAGAACGAGGAAGAGGAAGGAAAGATCGCGCGCGGTCCGCAGTCTATTTGTTATGGCACTGTCCCGGCATTCGCCAGGCGTTGATCGGAGAAACCACGGAAAACAACCGATCAGAGCAGCCGGCCGCTACAGTTCTCCTCCAAGCAGCAGCTGAATTTGACCTAGCTAACAAGCTAGTGTCGAAAATCTTGCCACCGTCAGGTCTCGAGCCTCTGACCTTCCGGTCAGAGACCCTGCAGCGACATCAGTTATGACGCCCTGAGCCACCTCTTCCACCAGTACGGCTCTTCCATATTTTCTACGTTTCGCCGACTCATACGAATCGCTTTCGACTGCCTGGAGCATATTAAGGAGATGCCTACTCGCGAGAGCTTGCGGGTCCTTTTGACCTGGTTTTCGGCGCCCCTCTTCTCGCCCCCCCCCCCTTATCGATCGATTCTCCTGCTCACTCCTCCCATTCCAGGGGCTCCCATCGAGATGCAATATGCGATAAGCGATCGTTTAACCTTTCTGGCATCCCCGGAAGCATCATTTGAATTTCCGCACCTTCGTTTCTCGGTATGACGTTGCACGTGCCGATGTAACAAGTTTGCGGAATTCAAACTCGTATTCCCTTATCGGATGTATAAATATCTGAGTTTGAGTTAACTGAATCAATTTTGAAGTGCATGAACTTTGAAGGAAATTCACCGTATGTGATGTATTACGTTATAACAAAAATGTACATCACAGATTCCATACCTACAACTACATACAAACAACGAATGAATGAAACTGAATTGGAAAAGTAAACGTTAAGCTAGCTGACTTATGGAACAAAGTACGGAATAAATTAAATGTTTTACTTGTAAACATGTGATCTTTGGATGACAATGTAAAAAATGCAAACGTCAGTTGCGTTTACCAGTTCTAAAAAGTACGCTACAGCAAAACTGTCACAAGTGACTATTTTTTCGAATTTTTATACATGTTATATTCTCTCTCATACCTGTATTCACTTTTCGTGGGAAGTAATGTTTCCTTGACTTTGTCAGCTTCTTCTTATACTTTATCCTCAATATGTCCAGTACCTTCCATTTGCAAATATTTCGTGGAAACAAACAATGTGGGGCCCACTAAAATATATATTTTTCAGAAGCACTATTATGACATGAAATGTTTACCTCGGATGGTCAATATGTGCTTAAATTTCTGAAAACTTAAATTATTCTTAAATGCAAACGAAAAAATACACAACGTAACATGTGAATAAATAAACTCCTGTATATAAGAAAACTCACTCCTATCGTCGCTCGTTTTAATGAACATACCACTCGTTAAATTATCCCCTCCTGATACACTCAATTACATTCTTTGAGTTAAATATCGGAGATTAAATTTGACGCAATTGCGATATTTTAACCATGCAAATTTCAAATTCTTAATTAGTTCCCCTCCGGAGATATTGCAGTTAACGATTTGGAAAAAATGCAAACTTCTCATTTTTAGGAGGATGTAATTTTAAGTGCTACGTTATTTATCACATTTTATTTGACATAAAGTAAATACACTGTACGTGTAAAAACAAAAAAATTAAGAAAGTTGCTCTATTCCTTCTTTAAAAAATTACTCTAAAAATCGAAATTTTGTCATTGGCGTTTGATCGTTTTGATTGCAAATATTATCCAAATAAAACTATATTGATACATAAATACCATGTTGATTTGTAGGGCGGAGTTTACGGAATCAAACCCATTTTAATTGAAAAATCTAGAACAATCTAGCACTAAATAATTTACAAAACCGGAAAATGTCCACGAAAGCGAAAAATGGCGTGTGGCTTAAAGCAAAAATGGCCCCTATAACTGAATTACGTTCAATAAAATAAATTAAAAACTGTTTTGAATAATCTAAACATCCGGGAATATATATCTAATTTTTTTTCTGAGACGGTCGAGCTACCAGTGCTGAACTATTTAACATGGATTGACTCATACATAATCGTACATCTTTCTGGAGTCTCTATGTTATCTCAATTGCCGATTCATTTCCCAACTTCTCCTAACACCGTTAGTGGAGGGGAAAGGTGCATTTAGTAGCCAACCTGCTGGCATTACGAAGACTTACTCTCGCATTTTGCGAGTTGCGCAACCCACTCCTTACATATTGGTCTAAATAGCGTAATTTACTATACTGTTACTTATTTATTCAATTGTTTAGCCAGTGTCTTAATTGTGTAGGAGAATATTTCACTCAGTCCCTAGAGTGCAACTGCTTCATTAGTGTGTCGCGATCGTGGAAAATTCTGCTCGGCTGACAAGCCCTCTTACTCCAGGGCAACGGTGTGGTAAACTACCCCTGGGCTGCGGACGGGAGATATTCGAGTTCTCGCTCCTTTACGGTCATGTTCAACAGGACTCTGCAACCACACGCACTGATTCAGTTTCCTTAAAGTTTTACGTGGTGTTTATGGAGTCAGAATTATCACATGTAGTTTGTGGTCTGCACGATCTCCTGATCAGTGTGATTTCTTTCTTTGGGTATTCCTGAAACATCGCATACATACAATAAATCTCCAAATGGAAGAATAATTATGGCATATTATACAAGAACAGACCTCTGCAATACCACAGGACTTCCTTTACCGACTGAACCAAAACTGATTTAGATGTCAAAAGTATATCAGAGACACTATGAGCAGTTCCAGCATCTACCACAACCTGAGTACAATTTAAACTTTCCGTTATCGAAAAGTCACCTTCCTTCTTCGGCGATTCTACCAACCGCCATGTCTCAATTTCCTCGGCATCCGAGGCCAATTCCCCGCGCGACCGACACATTTAGAAAATTGTCTCACAGTACAATTGTCCCAGTACTCGCTAGAGGCCACCTTTTGGGGCATCCTGTTTAGCATTAGTTTTGCGTAATTAATATCCTGTTCCGCATCTACGTTCCAGGCGCTGGCAGCCTTCCGCCTAGGGTGAGGAGTACGTGCGGGAGGAATGATTGGGCCGCGGAACACTCGGCCTCGCGCCCGCGCCGGCACCGCCCCCTCCTCCCGCTGCGCGAGTGCGTTCATTTACATTCCTCCGCGGTGAGCGCGTGCCTTCTGCTCTCATCACGCGGCGCAATGGAAGGCGCCCTCCCCCCACCCCCACACCGCCTCGGCCCGCGCTTGCTCTTGCCTTCTGCTTGCGCCCACACCGCTGCTTTTCCGGCTTGCCGTTCCAGACTTGCCACCAGTGCCGGTGCTAGGTATGAGCTGACCGAGAAATCGCCCAGGGCCTCGAAAGACAAGAGGTCCCATCATGGGACGGATGGGGAAAAATAGTAAAAAATGAAAAAAGAAATCTAAACTCGAGAAAATCGTTATTGTTCTGTAAGATGCGGTACAGTAGTCTGATATTCCACAATTTTTTAAATTAATTTTTTACTCAATAAAAGTTCCAATAATTACTTTTTATATACAGACACAAATACCTTTATTCAAACATAAATGATTTTACATTCAATATGGTATCTTGAAACAAGAAACAGCGTGGCAACGCTAAGAAAAAACTTAGTAGCAGACAGCCTAAGTTTCATCTTTAATTAATTTTCTACCTTAAATAGTTAATTATAGTTATTATTCATAATGTAGGTCTCTATAAAATGAATTCAATGACGCTAACATTAAAATAGGTTCTAATGAAATTCATATTTATTATTTCATATATTTAACAACTACTTTTATGAAATGCTAAATAAACACAATTTTATAGTGTCTTAAACTCACTTAGGAAATAATATTATTTTATCACAAAATACTTTTACTTAAAACTATTATTTAAAATATACTTCCAAAAACGTTTTCTAGTTTAAATGTAAATGTTGTTATTTGTTAAAATGAAATAACTCACATAGTTGTTTGCTACAACTTTCACTTTTTTAATTTTGGGGGGGGGGGGGTCTACGTTTCATCATTGCCCAAAATTGTCTAGGTACGCCGCTGCTTGCTACCAGCTGGGTTTAGCTCAAGCCCAAATCCCGGAGGAGATTTCTGGAGGACGGCTGTTCTGATCGGTACTTTTACGTGGTATCTCCGGTCAATATCAGGTGAAGACCGGAGAAATGTCCTAACAAACGTACCACGGTCCGGGCGGTCTTTCCTTCCTCTTCATCATTCTCATCATTTCCCCTTACATACATACACTTGCACGCACTTCACTACAACACTAGCTTCCCAAAACATGGATACATGCAATCAATAACTAAATATTAAATTTGTAAATCATTTTAGTAGTTTAAAAATATTAGTAGTTTTCGCGATTTATTCAGATATTTTTTTACGATTCAAAAACAACAGAACATTGAGCCATCTGACCAGCAGCAGATTCTGCAGATGATTCGATGTCGGCATGATGAATTAAAGGTCTCTAGAAAAAATTTCTATGAATTCTCCAATTGCATTTCAGTGTATGAAAACGACAGAATTAATTAATTCTACTGTGATACTGAACGGCATTTGCAATCGGTACTCCTATAAGCTAAGAAGGGCACTAATTGTCAAAATACAGGTAGAGGAGGTCGCTTTACGTAGTGTATGAATGCTCCTTTATTCGGAGTTCAGGAATTTAAATGTAAGAATGTACAAAAGACATGGCATTGTTTTTTTTCGGCAGAAGTAGTAGTTTAATAATGGTATTAAACTACTACTTCTGCCGAAAAAAGTACTATCTGAAAATTTATTATTAAATTTACTTTAAGAAGGAAGTAAATGTCAAACTTTTCCAATTCAAAATCAAACGGCGTATTTAAACAGCTCTTACAAATCAATTCGCACCAAACTGCTGTTGCTGAATTTTATTTCCCCATTGACAAGAACAAAGGGGTTTTTGGTGACAAAAAATCAGCAGCAAAATGCTTTGACACATCTCTTTCACCTTTGCCTCTTTTAAAAAAGCACTTATGACATTTACATAACCTGATCCCGTGCATTTCAAATTTGTCCCTCTTGATCTGACATTTTCCATATTTTTTGTGATGAACTGGGTACAATTTGATAACGTTAAATAAGAAATGTTGAATTAATGAAATACTCATTCGATCTATTATGAATTTAAAACTTAAGGGTGAAAATTCAGCATTTAGTTTTAGTCTAGAAGTACCTTTCATGTATACTGTTATTCATTTTTTCTTTCTATAGTTTTTAAACATAACTCACAATATTTCATAACATTTTTAAAACAATATTACTATGCTCATCTTACTTTTTATTTAATTTTTTCATCAGGCGTATCACCGCTCAGTATTCTTTCCTCTCAAAAAACTACAAAGAAATGATAAAATAAGGTTAATTCATAGAATGTTCTTTTCCCCTTGCAGCTCGGGAAATTAATTTGAGGTTGAGGTGCTAATTCTCCTTTCCCCTGCACTCTCTAAATCCCTCCTCATTCATCAGGTCTTTCACACAGAAGACAAGAGCGAGATTGTCTTCTATCTTCTCTTGTAGTTCTTCCTCTGAGAGGAAAATGAAAGTATTATAAAGTCGAAGATTTATGTAGCCTTGCTGGTCTTTTTGAAAAATAGTCAGTCTATTCAATTTTCTACGCTATTTGTCAAAGTAGTGACAATGTGAGATAAAAATTATTGTGATTTACGAGTAGATGATATTCATATTACATAAAAAACTTTACTGCTAACTCTATCACGTAAACAAAATAACTTCCTTAATCTCTTGATCTTACTATTTTAGAATATACTAGAATCAGAGTGCTATTTTAGCGTCACCTATTTCATCACCAGTATTTTCTTATTTTTAAACAATGGCGAAATAAAGAAGTAAATAATTTTGTTCGGTGATACAATTATATTAGCATCATCGATAAAATACGAGTATACTACCCTTTGTATACTACCCTCTTATGCAAAAAACCTGTCTCAAACTAGTTTTGTTTCTTTCTGAACTTTTTCCTTTGTTGTATTAATGTCTGTGATTTTACAAACAAACAAAAAAACAGGAAGAAGGGCATATTTTCTTCAGAAAAAGTCCAAAACTATTAAATAATTAATACATGACGCACGATTTAAATGGATATACTATATGTAGTAAAGAACACTATATGTACTAATACAAACCTTTACGTTTTCTGATACCGGGAGCGGTAGCTCAGTGCACCAACTGATGTCACTGCAGCACCTCTGACCGGAAGGTCCTAGGTTCGAGTCCTGACGGCGGCAGGATTTTCCACACTAGCTTTTCAGCTAGGTCGAATTCAGTCGCTCTCTGGAGGAGAATTCTAGCGGCCGGCTGCTCTGATCGGTAGTTTTCCGTGGTTTCTCCGAGTTTTTGAATGCCGGAGCAGTACCCTATCAAACGGGCCAGGAACCGCGCGCGATCTGTCCTCTCAAAAAGCGACACCTTAATTCTTGCCCACATAGGTCTTACTCGATTGATTGATTGATTGATTCGTGTTTCCGGGCGCGTCAACTGCTTTGGTCATTAGTCCCGTAAGTGTAGTGCATGTCGTTCTCGGGAGATGACAGTGATCTTCCCCCGCTCGATGGCGAGATCCGGCGCCGACCTACTGTCGGTTAATGGGGTTTCCCCCTAACCAGGACTCTCCCACCAGCAAAGCACCGCCCCAGCCGGGACAAGTTCTAAGCTCCCGACCGTTCTCCCGGAATATGTGGTAGTGTAGTGCATGTTAGCGTAAGTGTGTGTGTAAGGGGAGAGGATAGGACAAGGAAGAGGAAGGACAGATTGCGCGCGGTCCGTGGCCCGTTTGGTAGGATACTGCTCCGGCATTCGCCTGGTGTTGATCGGAGAAACCACGGAAAACTACCGATCAGAGCAGCCGGCCTCTAGAATTCTCCTCTAGACAGCGACTGAATTCGACCTAGCTGAAAAGCTAGTGTCGAAAATTCTGCCACCGTCAGGACTCGAACCTAGGACCTCCCGGTCAGAGGCGCTGCAGTGACATTAGTTGATGCTCTGAGCTACCGCTCCAGGTGTATTACTCGATGAATACATGTTTTCAAGCTATCAAAGGCGTCCAGATATATATGAGAAGTGGTTATTTCAACAGGATAGAGCACAGTTCACCTATACTTGCCAACGAATTTACCGTACATTAGTATTCAAACAACAGCGACCGTGCGTAAGTTGAGTAATCCTGCACGTATATTTGCAGACGGTTGTAGTGAGAGCTCAAAAAAATAAATATTTTCATTTAGCGTTGGACGTCGTGCATGAGTAGCAGGAGCTACTTCTCAACGCATTCCCGCGAGTTTGAAATGTCGAGTGGTTGGGGCTTCAAAAATCCCCATTTTACAGAGAAGAGTTTTTTTTAGCCGACCTAGCAATCAAAAAGAATATTTTTGTATTTAAGGTGCATGGTTATAAACAAATGCATATTTTTGACAGGCATTTTTAAAAGTTTTTGAGAAGTAAAATTTAATAAAAGACAAATCAGTTGGCTGTTTTCTTCGAAAATAATATGAACTGACTCTTTTACTTCCACAATATTTGTTACAGTACTATATCTAAACGGGAGTATTGTCAAATAATTTTATTGCAAATTTACTTTGTATTATTGATAGTCTTTCGATATTTTATTCGTATATAATAAAACATTCTTGAGGAAGGCTGGTCTGGATAGCGGAGGTCACTGAGGCTGAGGAGCAGTTGCTGCCTCGTGCACCAAGGGTCGCTAACTTCCTTCTCCCTATTCCTACTGCACTTCCTTTTCATAATATTCTCCTCACTCGACTCATGACTCGAGTGAGTATTGATTTTCATCGCTTGATTGATTGATTTTTTCGTGTTTTCGGGCGCGTCGACTGCTTTTGTCATTAGTACCGTTAGTGAAGTGCATGTTTTTTTCTCGGTAGATAGCGGTGATCTTCCCCCGCTGGATGGCGAGATCCAGCACCCACCTACCGTCGGCTAGTGAGGTATCCCCCAACCTGGACTCTCCCACCAGCGGGGCACCGCCCCAGTCGGGACAAGCTCTAAGTTCCCGACCAGTCTCCCGGAATATGTGATAGTGTAGTGCATGTTAGTGTAAGTGTGTGTGTAAGGGAGAAGATGGGACAAGGAAGAGGAAGAAAAGATCGCGCACGGTCCGTGGCCCGTTTGTTCGGGTACTGCCCCGGAATTCGCCTAGTGTTGATCGGAGAAACCATGGAAAACTACCGATCAGAGCAGCAGGCCGCTAGAATTCTCATCCAGACAGCGACTGAATTCGACCTAGCTGAAAAGCTGGTATCGAAAATCCTGCCGCCGTCAGGACTCGAACCTAGGATCACCCGGGTCACAGGCTCTGCATTGACATCAGTTGATGCACTGACCTACCGCTTCCGGTGATTCTCATCACGTTAACTACTAAAGTCATTAGTTCCGTAAGTGAAATGCTTGTTATATCCCGAGTGAAGACGGAGTTCATCAGCTGGGACGAGATAACCAGCTCCTGCTTACATGACAGCTTCCGGGTTACACTCCCCAGGTATCTCCATGAGGGAGACTGTCGTAGCCTGAACAAGTTCGAATCTCCCAACATGTGCGCAAGTAAAGTGCGTATAAGTGAAAGTGCGTGGTTACGTAAGGGGAAAGGAGGGTACAAGGATGAGGAAGGAACGGTCGCGTGCAGTCCGTGACCCATTTCTCAGAGTATTCTTTGTGGGTCAGCTTCTGCGTTTTTTAAAACATTCATCAGCAAAAATTCATCCTGGGGAAGTCACGAAAAACTGGCAAAAATTCAATAAATTCAAGCTCTTAGTTCCCGACTTATCTCCTAACCTGTGTAGTGTAATGTAGTGCATATATGTGTAAGTGTATGCACGTAATTGGTGAGGACAAGAAAGGAGAAAGAAAAATCCCACGTGGTCCATGTCTTGTTTGTTACGGTACTATCCCGGCACTCGCCTGGTGTTGATCGGAAAGTACAGAGAAAAATATAGATTTGTGCTGTCAGAAAGACAATGCCTGGAAGAGCAGAAGACTTTCAATAGACATTCAATAAACTTTCTACCCGCAATGACCACTGTTTTTAGAATACGCCAATCGAGCCTGAGCAAAACAGTCCGCATCATTGAAATCGGCCGTTGCCTTTTATTGCGGACGTCGAAATGTGAAACATATCCCGTAGGTGCATTTTTTGCTTTACAATTTGAGAACAAAAAACTTATCGTCCCACAGATAGACTCAGCTGCTTCAGAAACATGCGGAAATGAAAAAATGTAAGTATCTTTCGGGCCAAAAATGGCTTTATCATAGCTCTCATTTCATGACATGCTTTTGAAAGCAATGTAGTAAAGCTAGAAAATTGAAATGAAATTTTAATATATTGATATGCTAATGAACTGCTTTGTTTTAAAAGAGTATAAATGTGATAAAATTGTTATTGCCTATGATAATTCTCTTTAGTTAATTAGCTCATTAGTTATCATTAGTTACTCGCAATGCGCACCATTTGTTCATTTCAATCAAAGAAAGAATTTAACAGTATATTTACTGAATTCATATGATTTTCATTACAGTACTATTATCTGACTACCACGAGTCACAGAGAGAGAGAAAATACCTAGTTTACGAAGTATTCACAGCACACGAAATACTTCGGAGAAAACCATCACAACTACAGTAACCTCGAACATCGGACGCTTTGCCATTCCGCAAATGCCATTTGGCAGCGTGCACCGTTCCAGCAGTTGCAGAAAAGCGAAAGCGCGAGGCTTCGCGTTGGCAGCCCTGTCAAAGGCGCGCAGTGCTCCACCAATGGAGCGGAGGAAGCCTTGCAAATCCCCCTGTCTGGGGGCGCCTGCGTTAGTGAATGGCTCTTCGCGTGGGCTACGGCTTGCCCTGCGCTCGGCCTTCGATGTGAACACCAACGCCCGACCTCGACGAGAAGCAGCCGCGAAGCACGCTGGTGAAATGGGCTGTAACACACCGTTTTGCTAGCACATTAGATGCAGGGCAAAAATAGTGCATTATGAAACGATGATGTAATGATGGGTATTAATACACGAGTGTGATATTACGATACGAGCGAGTATCGTTTACTTCACGCGAGTTTATTAATAGCCATTACATCGACTTTCATACGGTACTTTTTCTACGACTTTTATAAATTAAACTATTATATTGAATGATTTCGTAGCAGTTGACACGTAGGATTCAGCCAAATCCACCTAACCCTTCTCCATATATACCCTCTGCCCTACACTTGCTTGCTACTGCAGGTGTCTATGGTTACCAGTCCGCCTGCGTGGGAGTACTGCGCTAGTCAAATAGGATCAAAGTGAAATTATGGTCCAATTTATTTTAAATATCACGAAAAATTACTAATAATAAAAGAAGTTAAAACTCGCAAGCATAATATAAAATAAAATGCAATTTTAATTAACACAATCGAACGAAAGATTTACTAGAACGATTCTTAATAATTAATTAAAGTGTCAATACTTAGCTTTTCAACTTCTCTGTAATTAGTCAAGAATCTGTATCATAATGAAATTTGTATCGTCATGAGTATCATCATGCAACTGATTGCAGCCAATAAATGACAGCATTATACAATGGGAGTAGAAAAAAACTATTTCTGCGTTGCAACAAAGAAATGAAATTCGTTGTATTTCCTTTCATTTCTTTCACTTTTAGTAGATAGTAAATTTAATTGAAAACCGATGTCTTTGAGCTGTGTCACAAACAGAATAAGATATTACGTTCCCAAAGAACTGAAATTGAAATGACTCTCCGGCAATGAAATTAAATAAAAAACCGTTTAAGCTGAACATCAAATAAGGAACTATTTAATTTTATTTCTACTTGTATAACCTGACCTTACACTCAAATCACTAAAGTTCCTTTTTGTGAATTCCGCAATTTAAGAAAGTAAATTGAAAGTGTAGGTCAATTTTGATTTTGCTACTTCAATTGTATACTTTGTATTTACATGACATTTCGTCTTTCTTTCAGTGTTTCATAATCATCAGACGTATGGATATTCCTTTGTGTAACCTCTAATTTAAATAATTCAAAATAATTTTTGATTTTATGTTCTAATCACTCTGACCTACTCAAGTTTGCATGAAAAATTACATCCACAGCCGTACACCATCATCTCCTTCACTATTACGATAACCTTTGGATTGAAAGAACTACATTATTTAACCATCTCATTAATGATATGCATTGTGTTACATCTTCAAATTCAATAAAGCACCGGTAACACTGACATTATTTATAAATTATTACTCTTAAATTATTTCTAACTTAAAAAAGACAATATTGTTTTTAAACCTAGACACAGAACCACCATAATGAAAGTACATTACCCTAGACTTTATTTTGTTGCTCAAAATTACCTAAAAATAGTATATTAAGGTCATTCAAACTATTTCTCACTTTTTCGCTCCGCCATCATTCAGTTTTAAATATCATTCCTTTTCTTTATTTCTACTATAATTTTTTATGTAAATATTTCAATAGTTAACGGGGCAAATTGATGTAAAGAGAAAACGATTCATTCAATAACAATGAAAATTTTTAAGGGCGAAGTTTACAACCTAAGGAAAACACTTATTTAGTTGTTCAATAATAATGAATGTAAAATTAAGCTCTTACGATCACTTCAAAATGCCAGCTTTGCTTGAAACAAGCACGCCGAGAGAGAACCGTTCATTGATCCGATTTTTCCTGATCTAAGAAGTAAAAAAGGCGGAAATTTATTCAATAATGTTGAAACTATGATGAAAAGTGTTTAAACCTTAGTAACGCGTACATGTGTGGGTGTTTATAAAAGAAAGCGTTTAATTTAGGAATACCAAGTGTTTGAAACCTCTATTGTTCTGAAAGAGCAGTTGAAGTTTCGACTACCGCTGTAAATAATCGTGTAAATGATGTCATATGCGAAGATAGGCAAGCCAAAATTCTTTAATTGTTAATTTATGTAAAATTAATATTGTAACCGTCCATTCTATCGTTCATGACGTGCTAAATTATCGTACAATGTGTTCTAGGTTGTTCCAATATTGTTGACTTAAGTCCATAAAACGCACGGAACTCAAAAAACGTATTGATGAAGAAAGTAGTGACTATCTGGAGTGTGTAATAACATGTAATGAAACGTGGATTTACCACTTAGAGTAAACGCGAGCAAACGAGAGAAATGACCGAGAAGTTGGGTTGGGAGGTGCTCCCACGTTCTCCTTAAAGTACATTCTTGCCTCCTCCGACTTTCATTTGTTCGGTCCACTCAAAACGTTTTATATGCTAAGAAGTTCGAGGACAGCGAATCGGTTAAACAAACGGTACATGAATTGTGGAAACGTGATTGAAACAGCCGGCTAAGGACTTCTATGCTATGGGAATAAGAAAGCTTACAGAAGGGTGGGACATGTGTAACAATGGTTTTGGACATTTTGTTGAAAAATAGTGTAAGTTGCAAAGTCACTGAATAAACCGTGTGTTGTCTTCATCAGTTTGCCTTATGAATTGTTAAGCGTCCCAAGAATTTTAGCTTTGTAATGTATGCTTCTTACTGTGCATTAATGAAACACAATTCTACGTAAACGCAGCACATTCTCTTATTTGATCTAATTATAATATAGACTGGTAATATAACATGCTGTGATTTTATAAAACAGACGACATATATAAATAAATAAAAGACGACCTATATAAATTGACATCCAATTCATTACATATTGTTTATGAATAATATATTGCCTTCATTCCTTTGACAACAAAAACTTAACTAACCCAATATGGAGTGAACGAAAGCTTTGAGTTAACATTAATTTCAGAGTACTAAGTATCTAATTATCCTCAAATGAAATTGCATATTTTACCGGTAAAAATGAAAAAAAATATTTAGCAGAAACTATTTTTGCGTGATGTGATGACAGCACTATGCTTAAATAGGTGTTCCTCTATGTCAGTGCGTTGATGACTCCCCTATCGCCTTCTTTTATGAGCTCCGTGCACGATGAAATAGATACAGCGCTGCAGAAAGCGCCACCTGCTACCACTCACCTTGAGAGGCGGAATTGAGATCAGATGGATCGCGGGGGAGTCTTTCGACTAGAAGGAAGTTATTGCAAGTAAAAAACACAATTTTCCTCACAGTATTACCAATAAATAATTCCTATTATTGTGTGACCTCAAAATCATATATTCCAGTAAAAACTGATTTTTGTAATTCTCCAATTCTGTCACTTTATATGTAACCACACCTGTGTGCGCATTTTCAACACAGGAAGCGCTAGAGGCTATTTAGGTCATTTGTGAAAAGCGAATGCACTATTTTGACGGCCGGCTGGCGAGTCGAAATGGGCCTGTTTGCACAGTTTCCAAATTTGCGTTAGTAGTTGTTTGTACATGAAAACATTTTTTCTTATACTTTTTAGGACCGACAGGGGCCTAAAGGCTACCAGGCAGTGATGTTCAAGTAGGTACAACCTTGATACAATCAGGCATGGAGGCCATAGGTTCATTAGATGCTTATACGACTCGGTACAGGACCGACAGGGCCTTAAGGCTACTGCGAGTGATGTAGGTACAACAATGGCTCAACCAGGGAATAGAGACCACAGGTTCATTAGATTCCTATATGTATCGGTACAGGACCGACAAAGGCCTAAAGGATATCAACGAGTGATATTCAAAAAGGTACAACAATGGCACAATCAGATAATGGAGTCCATAGATTCATTAGATGCTTATATGGATCGGTAGAGGACAGACAGAGGCCTACGTTCTGCCAGAGAGTGATGTTCAAGAAGCGCGAAAGAGCGTTTCATTGATAATATTGTGCGCAGAAAAGTAGTAGATAACGCTGAAGGTCCTAAAAGGTCTTTTAGGAGTCGATAGACGGAAGTCGGGAAGAGGGCAGCATAAAAACAGTGTAGATACTAAAGAAAGGTCAACTAATACCTTTCATTTCACTTTTTTTCATTTTTTTCAGAACGTATGCGAATGAAAATACGCTTTTAATCTATAAAACAATGGTGTGACTTAATATCCCCATTTCTGAGGGATTGTTGTTATTCACATCTTCCCATTTCTAAACAAATTTTCGAGCATCAATTTTGAAGGATTTTTACAGTGAGCCACCCCGAGGACGGCTGTAACCTGTCGTAACTGAAATATAACCAGGTCTTTCAACCTTCATTGGAAACTTGGCTCTCATCCCGCAGTAAGGATCATGGACGTGGCCTATGGCAAGTGAATGCTGCACCTGCAGCACGGGAAAGTTTACCAAAACACCGGCTGTGCAGGCCACCCGCGGCGCTAACACAACGTCCCCCTCCCCAGGATTGAATGGCGACAAGGGTTATACACACTGCAAGGCCGGTTGTAATATTCGAACGCGTTATTTTTACTTTCCCGTAAACGTACGGAGTAATATGCGAAGTATAGAAAAAGTTATGTAATGCTGCGCAAAAAATGGCATATTTTCGGCTGAAAAATTCATTACCGGACCTGATAACGAGAATTTGGATAAATCCAGTTGCTAAATGAAGAGAAAAAATCCTCTCACACGTGATGTCCCCGGAATCCCAGTTTGATGGGTCCTTGATGCCGAAAAACAAATTGAAAACAAAATGTCCGTCAGTCCGTCTGTGAACAGTACTAGCCCCTAAATCATTCGTAACATTTTTTTCCAAATTGAAGAATTCCCTGTCTATCTGACTTTAGTTGAAGTTTTGAAAAACAGTCTTTAAAATTTGGGGGTACTTTACACGAAGCACTCCAGACATTTTCAAAATTTTCTCAAAAACGGCTCCAAATTTTTCCTTTACATTTCATGTAAGAATAGAGTAAAATACACTTATAAAAGTGGAGTATGTCCCATTTTCACAGTTAACTCTGAATTTTTGAAAATTGAAAGTTTGAATTTTTTTCAGTGTCCTCCTACAACTATAAAATTGAATGAAGTCGTAGGCTACCGCGGGCAGAATCATGAAGATCTTGGAGAGCGCAGACCACCCCGGCGCAGACCAGCTCTGAAGAAGATGATCGAAACGTCGGCAATTCTGCCCTCAACGCGGCGACACCCGGACAGCCAAGATCATTATAAAATTGAAGAAACATTTTTCCTTCAAATGAAATTTGTTGTCCATATATAGTTCTTTCATTAAGGTCATGCAGACTTTTTTGAAAATTTTAGTAGTTTTCATACAATAGCGCCTGAAATATTTGCAATTTTAAAAAATTACAAAAACAAAAAAACATTAAAGAAAAGATAGATAGCACGAATCGTTTCAACAAATATTTAGAATGTCTCATTGATAATGGTTTGGCATTCATGAATTACTCATGATACTGACAAATATGATCTTACTCCTTCACTCATATAATGCATGTAATGGACTAACTATATTTCTCATAAACAAGAATATTTCCTATACTCAATTTTAGTCTTTTATTAAACAAAAGTATATTTCTAATGAACACTAATGTTTTTCTTTATGTCTTAAATCTACACTTTATACTATTAATGGGAGTTCTCTTTGAATATACTGAACCATAGTCACCTCATAAATGAACGCTTGTTCGTTCTGTTTACGAAATACCTGCCCTTCCAAAGTACCCTTTCAGTCCCCCATATTAATTGATCTTATCTATTGCTACAGGAAATACCCCATTATAGGCGTCTCACAATCGTCTACTCCCTTTCCCTCGCTCACTTGCTCCTATTACAACGTAATAATGAGTCCTATCTAGGAACAGTCTTACTATTTTTGTTGCGTATCAGATTCCTTCAAACTCACCGTCTCCCGACATGCTCGCGTGACGTGATGAGTCGGCGCCGTTTCGCCCGCCTCGTGGCTTCGGCTCCTGCCGTCCCTTTGCTGCGTCCTGTCCAATTCCCAAGCCGCCGTCGTGCTTTGGCGGGCACGGCGATGTCCACTCGCCGCCAATTCAACAACGGTTATCCCACATGAATAGATTCCTGTCCATTTTACTAGAGTTATAACCACATGCGACACCGCAATCCACAAAAATGTTCCTATTCAAACTACTGTATTACACTATCTTATTGGGTCGCGCACGTGGTTTTCTGCTCATTACAGTGTGGATTTCTCTTTGCATAGTTTCCAATTCCTCCAAGTCCATGTATTAGACCCACCGATGATGTCTCGCTACATCCTTCTTACTCATGCTTACTCTGCCGCACACGTGTATACACGTTCACGCTTTACCTCATCCCGCACCATTACTATCCGTTCAATCATTGCTGTTCGTTTCTTCACTCGATATCACTCAATAGTTGGCACCGCTTTTCACCGTCTCGAGTTTGGCTCGATGTTGTGGAATTCCTTTCAATCCCGGTTCCTCACCGCCATTGCCCGGTTTGCACGCTGCCGTCGTTTTCCCTCTGCCTGTTCTCGTTCCCACCGTGACTCAACTGACTCGTTCCGAACGAGTCGTCGGGGTACGGTCATAGCGACCGCGCGATTCAAAGTACAAACTTACTTAGAAACACATTGCGTTTCTATATAATATCTATATATCTATATAAGTTGAATATGTTTTAAGTTGCATTAAATTGAAAATCAATCTTCGTATTATTAAGAAATGTATTTTCTCTAGTATTGTTAGTATTACATTTCTGTTTTTCTTCTTGTTTAATTATCTTCCCTATCATGAGGTACGATTGTTCGGAAATACCTTTCAAACCACCTGTTTGCCTACTTCACGATAGAAGAATTCATTTAAGTTTTCAGATTCCGCCTGCAGAAACCTGCAGAGCATTATTGATGCGCGGGTTGCATAACCAATTGTTACTGCTAATCCGACAGTTTCGTAATGTTGAATCCCCGAAATTGCCAATTTCAAGTTAAATAAAATCGAGTAATCATCCTTTAGTCATTTTTTACCAATACGTAGTCTATAAAAAATATTTTTATTTGTAAAAAAAATAAGTAAATATATTATATTTTTGTTTACATTTATTATCTTATTATTTATCTGATTAGAATTAGTTTTAATATACTTTGAACCAATAAAGTTATAAACGTTTAAAGGAGTAAATTTAAATATGCTGTCTCGGAACAATGAATTTTATTTCAAACGAATCGTGGATAAAAATGAAGTGATGTTTTTATTCACCATTTGTGTATTTCAGTAATTTTTGGGACAAACTGATTGTCATTTTTACTTTTCCTCCATCTACACTATAGTAAAGCGAGTATTGGAATCTTAACAACATGATCTCAAATTTTTGGTTGTAAATTTGTTTTTATGGTCCTTTTCAGCTGTAACCGTAACCACACACGTCACGTAAGTCTCTTAGCCCTGTTCCAAAGATGGTTAATATTGATTCAGGCGGAGAGGAGATTTTATACCCGAAAATCTGTGTGTGTGTGTGTGTGTGTGTGTGTGTGTGTGTGTGTGTGTGTGTGTGTGTGTGTGTGTAAAGGAGACATTATATATATAATTATTATTTATTAATTTAATTAAGAGAAATGAAGATATTGCGATACCACTCGTCTTACCCTCCAATTATTACTTCCAGAGAAAACTCCTTCGAATTTATGTCGAGTTATTTATTTAACATTTAAAAAAACTTTTGTCCGACTTTGCTGCTGCAGCTGCTATTACACAATAAACACAACACATGACAACAAATAATATCCCTTTGAAAATTTAAATATTTACAATTTAATACAAAAATTTATAGCGCCATAATAATAACAATAATATATTCTGTTTATTGATTTGCTGCTGATATCTGTTCCTTGCTTTGTTTTACGTAGCAAATAGACTGCTATCATTAATTACTTTGGTTACTGAATTACCGCAATCTTGGGCCTAGTACATTGAATGAAATGTCTTTAAAAGTTTGTGACATCCTTGTACTTACTACTGGATTCTTGGGCGACAATAGTTCTCGCTTATTAGTACCATTTACCTCGCGTTCTCCAGTTGCTTGATGTTTCCCGCGACGGTTACTCGTCCACATTCGAAGGATGTACAGATGTGCCACCTTCCAAATAACTTCTTTTAAACTTACATTTAAAATTTTCAAAAAGCATAAAAAACAACGTATTTCATCACGACGCGTCCGTGTTCGATGCCCTCAAAATTATCTCTGTTCTAACAATACAACTCAGTGTCTTACCACTCAACTCATGTAGTACAATAATTCTCTCTTCGTGATGTTTATGCCACTTATCAGTTGTTTAAAAATTCTGTACAATCACACGCTTGTCTTCTTTTTAATATCGAAATCGAATTTTTCCCTCATAAACAAATTTAATTATTATTTCAACAATTAAAATAATTCCCGCACTATCAAAATATCATCGGAATGTAAATAAATATTATATTTATTTATTTTATTATTTTCTAGGCACCTCCTAACTCGTTTCATACGTGTCTTTTTTATTGCCACATTTTACGCCATTGTAACTTACATCATGGTTCCATTGTATTTGTTTGTTAAACTTTATCAGGAATTTCTTTGAAATATACGTATATTTTCCTATTTTCAATTTGAGATTAATGTAGCTCATCTCAATATATACGGTCTATTGCGTCTTTGCATTCTATTTCGAAATATCACACTGCCAGAATCGACATTATTGCAGTTACACGAATTTTCTTTATATTATCTACATAAGCACTCTCATTGATTTATGCCTTTTATCTCCCAAGTCTTCTACGTTTCAAGCTTCGTTTATTGTGTACTATTTTGTATGGGTTGAATGTGCAAATGCTCATCTGCGTGTAATCGTTTGTCCACGACGTCTGTGTGACAAATGAATACTTCTTTGACAGCTGAAGGCTTTTTCTACTTCGGTGGTTTTTCTTCAGCCGAACCAGTTTCCATTTGCCAATACAAAGACGTTTTCAACAAAAGGTGATGTTTCATTTAGAAAAAGCTTTTGCAGTGCAAATGCTTTCAGCGAGAAGATTGTAATGTCAGAGGAGTACTCAACCTGATGTAGGACGGGATTGTTCAGCTTCACAAAACGAACGGATAGAATACTTTAATCGCAAAAATGCTACTTTTGTCAGTTTTTTCGTTTTGTGTTTTGGAAGTATGTGCTATTGATTGAGAAAAGAATGCGTACATCTTTATCTTCTAACAATGAAGAAGAATCAATCTGTTCGTGTTTGATTTATTGTTACATTGCGATGTATTCCAAACAAACATTTGATTGCTTTTTTTATGGTAAAGGGTATTCGAATCTTAAGGCATTTCGAAAAATAAGTCTTTATTCTTGATTCTGACATCCAACTTCTACGTTTCTTTTTTTTCGATTTCGAATTTTTAAGAACCTACATAATTAATATTTCGTTATTTATTTTCCTGTTTCATGTCGGTACATTGAACAATATTTATGAGATGTTATTCCACACAATTAAGTTTCTTCATCCGTTATCTGGTGACGTGCCTTGGAACTTCTGTGAGCAGTGTCATGTGGTCTGCGAGAGCACAAATATATAAAAAAATAGTTTCAGTGTTTCACTTTATGTTGACTTGAAAATTAACCTACATAAATTGTGAAAAATTAAGAATAAAATAAAAAAAATTGTAATTAATATGTAAAAAAATATTATTACTCGCCGAGTAAATTCCTGGTTCACAAGAAGAAAAATGTCAATACTTACCTTCGCGTGCTGCAAGGGAACGAAATCCTTCAAATGAATAGCAGAAACCCAATTGCTATTTTTTCATTATTTTTCTTCGCATTTAATTATCGAAGAATGCGCAGAAGGGATTTTTTAAACGTTCTGTTATGTAAATTCACAACAACGTTCTATTATAGCCATTTAATAGCATCGAACATGTAGTGGAGTAATCCCCCTTTAATCTAGTCAGTAAGTAATAATCTCTCGTATGTAGATACCCACATGTCGCAATATTTGGACAGTAAATATTATCAATATAATAATACTGATATTAGGGAAAACTAATTATTATTAAATAGATACTTGAGCAGAGCAAGGCAATAGTAACAGAAGAAAGAATATATTTCTTTTACATAAAAGAATCAAACTACAATAATTAGTATTGTTATTGGTCATAAGAACGTGCCAGTCGATTGTTTGAAATAGCCACAGATTTATTGACAAATTAAATTAAATATTCAAATATATATTGAAGATAATTGCCCTATCAATACAAATAAATTGGTAAATTCCCTCATCGTCAGATTAACATTCTACACAAACGTCCAGCATTTTCAGACATCTTCGCATCTATGGAAAGGAAAGTTCTGCAACCAGCTATGAGCGGTCTCCGAAATCTATTCAAAACGTCAACCACCCCTCATAAGCGAATAGATGCAACGGGATAAGCTTCACGTCATGTGAGTATTTTTTACAAAGAGATGAAAGTAATATAAACAAAAACTTTCAACGACACGCAAGACGAAAGTAATGAGTGTACATTCCCCCGCTTATCTTAGAGACCGAACTCGCCTGTTAGGGTTCAGTTCGTCAATTCAACTTCCATTTGAAATCTTCCTTTCTAAAACAAATGATAAAATATTTTTGTATCCAACGTCAGGGCTTGATTTCTGGCGGAACGCGGCGGAACGGCATTTTGGTACCTCCTAAACACACTTAAAGAAATAGAAAAACAACAAACATAAGGCCGAGGACAAACATTTGGCAACTTCGCTTTTTATTTCAGCCAAATTTGTATTAAGTATGTTATTAAATATGATTTATCTATATATTTAAAAAATAAGGTATTCTGCCATGGCTTCGTTTAGAGCTTCTACTGAACCGATTGTTGTATTTTTTCTTTTAAATGAAAGAATATGATTCCTAGATGTGTTATCAGATATTGTTTGTGTTGATTCACCAACATTTACGCTGTAAATTAATTAATTAAATCTTTCTTTAATAGTACGCTTATCAATAGTCAATTGTTTTCTTTCAAAGGGTGGCTGTTTCAATATCGATATACATGAGTCCGTAGATATGAGTCCACGCTGCTTGATGTTTTCTTTTGATTGTTGAGATTTGTTTACATTTCGTCAAGGTTTTGTTTCAGTGTAATAATTGCATTGTGGTGTTGACAGTTTGCATGTATTTGCTTCTGTGGTGTATTTTGTAGAGAACATTCGCACAGTGGGTTTTGTTTGGTTGTAATACTTAAGTGAACAGGTTTACAGGTTATGTCGAATTCCGACTCGTTGTCCACGCGCCCCAAAAGACGCAAACGTACATTAACTGGACGCAGGGAAAGAGAAAGTCAGCGTAGGTGTCGTGATAGATGTCATTTCATTTTCTATTGGGTCATTATCTATGAAATGTCAGTTTTGTTCTGCTTTGTACTTTCCATGTGAGACAAACTCTGAAAACGATTTACTCTGTGTTGCTTAAATGGGAAAATAAGTATACCTTCGAGCAATATGCCAGAAGAAATCAAACAGTTGTTTATAGGAGGTGATGACACATCAAAAAACTTTAGGAATAATATCCTTCAGTATAATAGAGCTATATCTTTTGTGCCGATATTGCATTGCCATCTGGTCATGGGCCACACGTGTTCAAAATTTTGGGAACTCATCACAGAATATCTTCGTTATACCCTCAAGATCCAAACAATGCAATATATTGTGAACATTAGTCTGGGTACAGTATTTCACATTTATCTCAGATCTTACTGTCAAATTTTGACGGGTTCTCACTAGTAATAATAATAATAATAGTAATAATAATAACCATTTTTATAAATTAATAATTAATTTGGGTGCGTTCCGGGGCCAAAAGTTTACAAAGTCAACACTCTAAAGGTTATGAAATAACCAACCAATAGAAACAATTAAATACATTCATACACATGCTAATACACTGTCGCGTGGCCGCAGACAGCTGGCACCCGCGTAAGCATGTTGCGTAGCTCCGCCTCGGAAAGAGCGTCTCGGCAGAAAAGGCCTATATAACAGCTTGACCTCCGCTTAGCGGGGGGACGAATGCTACTCGTGAGCTAGTCGCCCGTGTGCACGGACCTTCCACCCCTAGTCGGTTCAGATCGGCCCAAACTGGCCCTACCGACCTCCCTCCACCCCTAGTCGGTTCAGATCGGCCCAAACTGGCCCTGCCGGCATCCCTTCACCCCTCCGTCGGTTCAGATCGGCCCTAACTGGCCCTGCCGACCTCCTCCACCACGCTGGTTCAGATCGACCTTCCGGGGTCCTGCTAGCAGCTTCCCGCCCTCTCCCCTGTCCGTTGTGCACTCGTGTGTCGTCTGATGGCCGCTGCAAGGTGTCTCTACCGGAGAACAGCCCTCGGCGAGGCTGGGCTACGTCACGTGCCTGTCAGGTGTATGTAAGTATACCACCTCAATAAACTGCTGTTTGCCATGACTGGGGTCATCCCTGTTCGTATTTGCTCCCTCTCATCCGCCTTAAGCCATTAGGAGAATAGGGAACGGCCCAGAGAGCACCTTCTGCCCCTACCGTCCAACCACTTCCCCGCACGTGGTGCCAGACCCATCCATCCATCGCCCCCACACCCGCACGACAACACTTAGTCTCAATAGAAACAATCAAATACAGCGCGGAGACAAACTAAGTGTTTGTCTATTTAAACCGTTATAATGGGTTCCTTTTTCTCAGAATTATCAGAAAAAATACTTCAAGCGTGTGGAAGAAAATTAAACGATCTCTTCTGACTTTAGAACCGCGATTTGAAGATTTAGCCAAAGCGTTGAGAATATCAAAGTACTGTAGAAAAGGCACTCTGTCAACGAAATGTTTGTGATCCTTTATTAAATGACCCTAATTTATTAACATTAAAGCACTTTCATTTATCTCTTAAAATTATTAAAACTATATGATGTAATTGCAATGACCGTTGCGTCACCTATCTATTCTATTAGCAATAGATTTCATGAATCACTAGCTAAACACCGTTTCTATCCAACTAAACTTCCATCTCTCTTATTCTAAGCCAACTCTCCAGCCCCAATTCCCAGTCTACATCTCACACGTTCGTCGATACAAACTCTCTCTGCATCAAATACGTGCTCGCATTCCCGCCATACCACCCACAAAGGTTTCTCAAACGATTCACGTACTTGTATACCACCCTCTCCCATACCACGGACACGCTCGTGAACTCATTACCTTCTGCGACTGTCCAGCGGCATCACCATTGCTCCTCCAACACCGTTGACTGAGTGGTCCTAGGGTTCGAGTTCCAACGATGGCGTATTTTCGACACTAGCTACATAGCGATATCGAGAGAGGTTTTTGACTAGGTCAGGACGAGATTGTCAGTTAGGTCGAAATTAGTCTCTGCCTGGAGAATAATTTTAGTGGCCGGCTGCCCTGATCGATAAATTTCCGTGGTTTCTCTCATCAACACCAGGCGAATGTCGGGCAGTACTCTAACAAACGGATCACGGACCGCGCGCGATTATTCCTTCTTTTTCCTTGTCCTATCCTCACCCCTTACACTAATATGCAGTACACAACCACACATGGCGGGAGACCGGCCCAGGGCTTAGAGCTTGTCCCGGCTGAGGCGGTGCCCCGCTGGTGGGAGATATCTGGTTGGGGAAAATCCCGCTAGTCGACGGTAGGTCGGCGCTGGATCTCGCTATCCAGGGAGGGAATATCACCGCCACCTACGGTGAAAATACATGCACTACACTTACGGGTCTAATGACCTGATTAGTTGTCGCGGCCGTAATCACAAAGAATCAATGAATCAATAAATCATCCGTAGCTTCTCCGAACAATTCCGGTCGAATTCTGGAGCAAAACAACAACCATCGAGACACAGACAACTGGTGATCTTCATTTCCTCATCCATATCCCTTTCTTTCTTCTTACGTATGCACTATACTACCACACACATCGATCTTCTAGGAATATAACTTGCTCTACTCTTATGGGACTAATTACCTAAATCGTTGAAGCGCCAGGAATCAATACTAATTCACTCACTCACTCATCCTAATATCTCACTGACTCGTTCACCCGCCTGAATCACAGCCAACCAGACGTTTTCTCTTGTCCGTTCGTACACTCCCACACACTAAAGATTAATTTGTATTAGTTAATTTTTAAAACAAACTGTTAGTATCGTGAATTTTTTCGATTAATTTGTCTAGGACAATTAATTATGCACTTCTGATAAAGAATACATATTAATTCTTAATATAGTAAAATATATCGTTGATACAATCATATTTCCTAAGACAATGGAGACACATTGATAATTTCGTATAATTTATTATCTTGTTACTAGTAGATTCCTGAATCCAAATGTGTTTCCAAACGTTATGATAATTCCAGCTGATTAGTTGACGAATATACCAACTGGAACAGATATCCAAAATCTTCAAAGACGCTTGTAATATTCCGGAGATATTAGGCTTCAAAAAAGGAAACCGTCTTTCGTTCTGAGTAGTTGCTTGGTCATGCTTCAAAGTGCTCAAGAGTGTGATGCTCGCATTTCACCTGCACACAGCTGCTGTCAGACTCCAAGCGGCAAATTATGCCACCCGTAGGGTTAGAGAAGTTCCGCATGTAAATTTATTCATTTATGAAAAGCACCCGCGAGCTGTTGATGACAAGCTCGCTTCTGCGAGATGTACGCCCAGCGTAAAAATGACCTTCATTTTGACCGCACTCATGATGAACCTTCATGTGAAATTATACGCAGCCACTAAAGCACTACGTTTTTTTCGAAGAAGTTTACATTCTCTTATTATTCTTATATCTTGCATTATCTTATTTCGGAATATGAACTTTTCCATGGTTTCTCCGATTAATTCTAGGCGAATGCCGGAGAAGTACCTCAACAAAAGGACCACGTACAGTGCGCAATCTTCCTTTCCTCTTCCTTATTCTGTCCTCACCCCTTATTTACGCACACACATGTATTACATTACAACACATGCCGGGAGATGGGCCGGGAGCTTAGAACTTGTCCCGGCTAGGGCCTGGCTGGAGGAAAATACCTGTTTAGAGAAAGTCCGCAAGTCGACGTGTAGGATGGCGCCAGATCTCATCATTCAGTGTGGGAAGATCACAGACACCTCCCGCAATAAAAGTTACGGGACTATTTACCTAAGCCGTTGATGCACCAGGAAATACTAATGAATAAAAATATTTAAATTTCATCACTTCAGCAACAGTAAGTTTAATATAATGTTCAAAAATTATAAAGTATAAATTTAAAAAATTCATTATAATCATTAATGGAATTCGTGCTCAGACGAAACTATCATTAAAATTAGAAGTCTGTAACACAAGTTGTCACAGATCCATTCTCATTATCGTAGTTACCACACTAATTGTGATGCTTGAACCTCTTTTATTGCTGAGATTTCGGGTAATGAACAATCTGTAGCTCTGTAATTAATGCAATTGCAATCAAAAGCATCCGTTTGATATCAAATGGATTCATTTTCGAATTAACCGGCAAATACGAACAAAGGAGTCTTTCTCTCAAGAGGACCGGATTCGACACTGAGGTTCCCAAAAAGAGGTTGTTTATTCCATAGATTAAACAATGGCATTCCATTTCAATTAAAAAAATTAACCTTCTACAATCCATTTATTGCAGATCCGGATTTACAAATTATAATGTTCCTCATTACACGTTGCAAAATAAACTAAATGGGTACCAGAAGAGAAAAAAACATTAATCCGCCGTTGGTCGACTGGTCATCGCCGTGCTCGCCTCTCATTTCAATTGTTTCTAGTACTAATTTCAATAGCAATAGAAACTTTAAACTCCTCTCCCTTCCAAGAAATGAGGAGTACGAAATAAAGTATCGCGAGCATCTGAAGATTCAGTTGGCAGTTGACATGTTTTTGTTGCCACTACCGAAAAGTGATGGCCACGCTCACCGTCGAATATACGCGTTAGAAATTTATTTTCGTTTTGTAATTTTTAGTTTAACCAAGTAGCTTATATACACCGGTGACTATTATGTTTGTTATTATTGAAATTGGATACTTTTCTTCATATTAGAGTTCAATTACTCTTCATCCATAAAACCGTGAGAGGTGGCTCAGGGTATGAACTGATGTCAGTGCAGTGCCTCTGATCGGGAGGTCCTAGGTTCGAGTTACGGCGGTGGCAGGATTTTCGACAGTAGCTAGATAGTTAGGTTGCATTGGGTCACGGCAAAATTCTAGCGACCGGCTGCTCTGATTGGTAATTTTTCGTGGTATCTCCCATTAATACCAGGCGAATGCCGAAGCAGTAACATAACAAACGGACCACGGACCGCGCGCGATCTTTCCTTCCTCTTTCTTGTCCGATCCCCATTCCTTACTTACACACACTTTCACTAACACGCACTACACTACCACATATGTTGGGAGACGGGTCGGGAGCCTAGAGCTTGTCCAGCCTGGAGCGGTGCCTCGCTAGTGGGATATACCTGGTGGGGCTGGCGGACAGGTAGGTCGACGCTGGATCTCACCATCCAGAAGGGGGAACTAAAGACCCTTGTAGTGGACGCGTTCGAAATCACTAACAATCAATCAATCGAGTGAGGGAATGAGACGTGGGTGCTGCGCAATGCCAATTTTTCGCATGGACTCCGCGAAAACGAAGTCAACCACAGTGCAGTGTAGAAATGTCCGATTTTCGCTTGAACCTTATTGTAGATTGTGACACACAGTTTCACCTCCTATTGTGTATTCCTACATGAACTCGTCTCCAATTCGTCGCGCGTGTCGCAGTGTCTAATCACATTTAAAGTGAGGTTATAAATACGACGATGACTTGGATGGCCGAGGTGGTTACGAGCGTGTACCGAGTCAGCGCTTCGGTCCGAAGGGTTGCGGGTTCGAGTCCCGCCTTGGGAATGCTGTTTGTCCCTTATCGCAGAGTGCCTCACGTTCTGTTGACCCCAGTTCGGAAGAGTTCGCGAGATTGTTGGTGTCTAGTGTATGGCCGAATATGGTCCATATGGGTTTATCCCATTGGGATGTAAATGGTAAGTGGTTGCTGTCTGGATAAAAGTCCTGGAAAAAAAGTACGTCACTCAGTTCACAAGGGCGTATTTTCTCCGTATTCACAATTAGTTTTAATATTTGCTATGTGTGCTAACAAAAATACACAATTCTTGTTATATTGGATCTGGAGTTAATCCACACTTCATTTTTCGAGATCATACAGTTGGTATTCTGGCATAGGACAAGCAAAAACAGGGTCGTCTCCAAACTTTTACAATAACCAAAGAATAAAATGTTAACCAATTTTGCTTTGCACATTTTCACTCACTTCAAAAAAATTCTTTAGCTCAAGGAAAAATACATGAAAATTAATGAGCAGCAAATAACGCTTAAATTAATTTTGTACGGATCCGTTTTTTAAGATGAAATATCGTTAAAACTAAATGTCCATTATATAACAATTTTTATATTTTCAATGAAAAATTATAATAAAAGAATTAAGAATGATATATAGCGTGTATGAGAATGGAACAATAAGGTAACAGGGGGTAATATTTCCTAATCTTTGTTTCTTTTAAAGTTCTACTTTGTTGCTTCAATCTTCACAAAAAAAGTTTTGACAACTTAATCCTTCACAATAATATAATGTTTCTTCAAAATAATGAAGTCATAGCTTCCATAATTTGAAAGCTTTTATTACTTTTTAAAAGCAAGCAAACTAGCAATGTTACCCTGCAGGGGTTAAACATTGCCACCTCCTTTTATTTTCAAGTCTCTGGCCAAGTTTATATGTATGAGAGTTGGAAAGGAAGCAGAAACACATAAATATGCATCAGAGCAAATTTTATGATTATTAGTCTCTGGTTTTAAACTGTTTAAATACAATAAATAGAGATAAATACTGCTTTAAGATCTTAGTCTAAAATAAGTTTTATTAACTGTTTTACATTATGATAAAATCCAATAGTAAAACAGTGCTTTTTCCTTTTTATATTTGATCTGGAGAGCAACAATATCATATTTTCGCATAAAATACTCATCCATGTCATTTAAAGTGAACCTGATACCCTATAAAGTGAACCCATACAGTTGAGTAGCTTTCTTCTACTTAATTTTCCACTCTTTTATTTTCCATTGCTTGGCGCATTTTAACTTCATCTGAGATTTGTAAACCTTACATATTGGAATGTTTATTTGTCTATGTCGCATTCTCTAAAAACAAGACAAAGTGAATTAATGATGTGATTCTCTAAGTTACACTGCAAGTATGGTGATAACAAAAAAGTAATTTTGTATTACATGTAATTAATAAATGTTTACAATTTATGTCATGTGCTTTAGAAATGATATATAAATTCACAAATGCAAATGTTTCAATGTAAAAATATCTTCTCATAGGATATAAATATGAGAAAAACAGATGGCTAGTATGGCAATGTTACCCTGTAAGTGATATATGCTAACAATACGTTTTGTCTTGTTCATAATGAATAATTTCAAGTCATGACATAGCATGTCTAGGATATGACACATTTACTTATTTACGCTGTTCATTTCAACTCAATTAACCCAAAATTAACTAAGTTTCGATTACGAGATTTACCTGTGTCATAATACACCAGACATATTTATGGAAATTTTAGATTGCAACAGTAACCCAATGCAACAAATGATTGTATATACTGTTTCTAAGATGAGTAGCTACCTATGGGAACACAGCCAGCAAATAAATTTACGAAACAGACTGCACTACTTACATTTTTCGAAGTTGTGGCAATATTTCATCCCTAGCAATGTTACCCGTCGTTACTTTAATTTTAAAAATTATAACCTTCATCAGAGTCGCTTAATTAGCAATCGCCAGTAAAATTTGTAATCCATGTGCGAATTATTTGGTCGTAGAGTACCAGAAATTTATATCTGCGCAACGCGTCAATCTGAACAATTTTCACCACGGGCTAGTGCATGTGAAGTATTGAGCGTGCAGAGAAGTGCAGTTCAAATAAATGGGTTGAGGCGTTGTGAATGGTAGTTTGTTGACCTAAAAATTGTTTTTTTCTTTGGGCATTTTTCGTCACAAAAAAGACATCATGTATAATAGAGTCTCGTGTAAATGTGCAAAGCTCGTTAAAATTTGTGGACACATGCTAATGGAACAAATTGAGATGACCACGCGTCGAAATGGAACTGACGCAGTATTTATTCAATTTGAAATAACAGAACTATATTTTCTTAACCATAAAGTGCACTTATCTTAATGAATGGAACAACAAAATGGTAATAAACTAAACCTCGTTTCGAGAAAAATATTAAACGTTTTTTACACACATTGAGAAATGAATGAGAACATTTTTCAGGGAGATGGACGAGAACAACTATTTCATTTTAGAAGTGGAAAGTATGAGAATGTAGTATCCTATGATATTTTTTTCAAGCACATTTTTTATGTAGTCCGTTTCGTTGAATGTTACCACTTTGTATTATGGTAAATATTTTCTCATTATTTCCGGACTTTTTAACATATAATTTATTTCAATCTGTAGTGCAAGTGATTCTTGTGACGCCATCGAAATTATATGAAATCGTAACATCTGTGACCTATTGCTGTGTTGCTTTAAAAATATTACATCTGTAGACTAGATACTTTGAGGTAACGCGTTACGAGTGAAATTGATCGTATGAGCTGGATGATTCACACTGGTCCAACTACTAGTATATTATATAAGTCAGCGATGTCACCCTATTACATAAATGTCAAAAACTTCAGTATCTGCTCTTATTCTTATCGTGGAGACAGTGAAAAGCATGTGCGGTTTACTGTCAAGGATAGTCTCTGCACACACAACTGATTCAGTCTTTATAGGGGACTTTGGAAACGGGAGAGAGTCTGTCCCATTCACCGGCACCATGGAGCTATGAATATAGGAAAATTGCATGACGTCACAAACTTGAAGCCACTTGCGCCATTTTGGTGAGTTCAGAATCCTTCTAGCGTAGACAAACTGTGTGTGAGTGCTCTGTGGCTTGTAGTTGTGCTCGTGTTCAGTTGTATAGTTTGGCATCGTTTTTGATATTTAAAAGCCTTGTTCACAATAGTTTTCGTAACAGTTCTTTACGATTACTTGTGTGGTTAATGGCGATATAAACCGAACGAGAAAACTGGAAATTACTTTCCACAAGTAAGTAGCTACTCCATGTAATTTGGAACATTTAGTAACTTTAAGTTGTTCGTTAATTTTTATTAATTTTTTCTTAAATATTTCCGGTAGATCCAAAGCGAAGAGCATTGTGGATTAGAGCTATACGAAGATACAATTGGTAGCCTAGCAATTACAGCAGGTTATGCTCGGCTCATTTCCAAAAACACGTTTTAGATAGAACTTCTACATATAAATAAACTAAAGAAAAATAGTTGTCGTACTTGAATATAGTCGACCTACATATTCCTACGTCACAAGCCGTTTATGATGTAGTATTGTTTGACCTGTAGTAACAAAAGGTATATTGGTGTTTTGGACCCACCAATATGGCGGACTGGCTTCACTTGCTCAACACGGAAGAGGTTGGTAACGGCTCCTCCATGTATTCATAGCTCCATGACCAGCACCATTTCACGGGTTGCCTTGGATCAGTACTATTAAAATTAACCGAAACATTTAATTAGACCGATGTCCAATTATGATTTACTTCTTCAAACTGCCCTGTGATTGGTTGAACACTTACACAAAATGAAACTATATCATGGCTATCAATAAGCAGCGACCTGCAGCAATCTAATAATAGAATAAATGGGAATTAAAAATATTTTTCTGGAGACGAATGCCCCCTGAAACCTGAACACAATTAGAGAGTCAAATCCAATGAATATCCACACTGGTCATCCATCTTCTGTGGTTCGTATAAATATTTCGTGATAACGACGTTCATATATACAGTTTTAATAAGTACTTCAATATTTGAAATACAAATTTAACAAAATTAAAAGCATTTTAATTTAAATTTTTCGCATCTGAACATATAATATTCTTTCATTCCAAATTCTACGTAATACTACTTTAAAAAAATTGCAATCGCCGTCACAAAAATTGGTGATTTTTTTATAGAAAAACTCTTGTCGGGCTCTGGTAACGAAACAGTGGATGAATCATCTTCCTATATCTATTACATTTCTTCCTGTAACACGTTGTGTATTCAGAATCCATATTTTGTGGGTCCTTGACACAGAAATTTCAACTGACGGTGGAAGTCCGGCTGTCTGTGTCCGTCCGTTTTGCAATGTTTTCGTCTGTCCGTCGTTCTGTCAGTCTATGGTCAACGCAAGCGCCTATACCATTCAAACGATTTTCTTCAAAATTGATTTTTGTCGATCTCTCAGAATGAACTCAAGACCCTGCGAGTTTAAAATGTATGTTTTGATTTTTGAGGGTACTTTAAATTAAGTATCACCAATATTTTCAATTTTTTCTCAAAAATGGCTACATATTTTTATGGTAAAATGTTGTTGTGTAGGGTAAAGGACGTTTAATACAATGACGTAGATTTAAATTTCGTTGAAATAACTATTTTTTTAAAATTGGAAATCTTCCAAATTATTTCGATCTCTTCCTGCAGCTAAAATAATAAAGAGACGTTTCTTTTAAAATTTAAATTTCAAATACAGATCTTAAAATAAGTTCATTTCGAATTTTTCGAACATTTTAGTAGTTTTCGCCTAAGTTAGCGTGAAATATAGGCAATATTTAAAGAATTGTTATCTCAAAACGGCTCCAATTGTTTCTTTAAATTGTTTCCTCGGATAGAGAAAAGAACGCAAAAAACCCTCAGATCTATTTTTCGTTGAACTTTCTGAATTTTAGAAATTTCAAAAGATATAAATGATATGAGACAGTCGCAGCAGCACTGCATCCCACCGACCGCGAGGTCAGGGCGTACAACCCCCTCCCGCGAGGTGGTGGAATAACTTTCACACACAAAGATGCCACGGCAATTTTCTTTTGTGCCACATGAGCTAGCGCACCATTGGTTCGAGTGTCACCCCGCCACTACTCCCGATAGCTGATTTTAAGCAATCAGGATGAGGCACACGGATCAGAAGATGAGATCAAAGCCTTCGTATTGTCGCGTGTGAGGCTCCAAAGTGACTCCCAGCTCGAACTTCGAACTTGGCACTTCGCACTTATTTCCATTTCGAGGTTTCAATGAAACTTCTACTCCGAGTTCATACTTCAGACTTATGTCTCGAATGTTGCTTCGAAATTCTCGTTTAAGACTTTACATTGCGTAGAGGAGCTTCTACGATAGACTTTCGGCTCCGAAGATGCACTTCAGTGACTTGCATCTCGAACTTGCATGTGCGACCACTGATGTCTCAAAGACGCACTTGTACTGTTTAATTTCGGCACTAAACTTGTGCTTAGAACTCCATCCCTTGACTTCACCATAACAAGTGCTCTGACCGCGTTCTCGCCTGATTCGGGAATCGAATTCAGCTCATCGCCACGTTAGCGTGACATCGCCGACGCTACGGTGGGTCGTATGGTCGTGCGCTGTCGTCCGGTGTCCGGCCTGGGTGCCCTCGTTCAGCGAAGGCAGAGGCGTGTCCATCTCCCACGCCGCCCGCTGCGCCGAGGCTACGCCGACGCCCAGCCGGCCAGGAAGAAAGTCATCACACAACAATAACAGTAAGAATTTCGTGAATGACCCATGATCGGGTCCCCATCAGCTCCTTTTCCCCACCGGCGTGCGGAAAGATTATAACGATGGAAACTAGGAGCGTAGATGCCACCAATACGGCATGTTCTTGCAGCGGCAAATTAATTGCTTTTTTTTGTTTTTTGTTTGTAATAACTTCAAATAGGATAGTAAGCTGCAATAACTCTATATAAACTTGTAATAATTCTTGTAAAACAATTCATTCGCATGCTCATCATCTTTTTAGTTTTTAATTAAATGTGTTGTGAAATTTATTTAGGTGTGTTTTATTAAACAAGCAATACCGCAAAGAACCCCGGTAGGTTACAGTATGTAAATCGTAGAATTGTGAAACACAAATAAAAATGTGCAAACATCAGGAACAGCTAATTGTCCGACAAATTGTGACATGCCAGGCAAGCTCTCATGACGTCACGCTCCCTGTTCCCCGTGTAGTTATTTGACACTGCGCCGCATTTTGTGGATGTTCATCTCTTATGGCGCATGTCAGAGAAATGCATTCACTCTATTAATGTGTCCACACGCACCCATGGAACTACAGAGAAGTTATCTCAATTGCGTTATTCTTCTCCCCATCGCTTCCAGCTAGCCTCCTAAACGTTGCGGTGAACATGTTTCTCTCCATCGCTCTGGCTCGCCGCCGTGCTTTAACAGCCTCTGTAATAGCACGGCCTCATCGTCACCCAACCGTCCCTCTCGTCATTTACAAGCCGTTTGGCGCTCGTTGATGATAATGATAGGTTAACTCGCAAACAATGACACTTAACTGTTCATTACGTTTAGAAATGTATTATCTAACGACTTGCGATGATAATTTGTTCATATCATTGAAAGAGACAGGATAAATAAACTAGTTTAAACATTTTTTAAAATATATTAAATAAAATCATTAGCGTATTGTTAAGATTATTTCTCTTAATCACCGTCATTGTGAATATATACTACAAGATCTACGCTGAAACTACAAAGTTATTTCAATGTTAAATTTGTAATGAAAATACATTGTTGTATTAACAAGTGTACTCCATTATCAGGATTTTTTCTTTCAGTTTCCAAATATAATACGTTAGCTATTCAGTAAGCTCTCGAAACGTGTTAAGAGTCAATTCCTAGATTTATCAGTTGTGAGGCAACAGGGAATGATAATTTTAAAATATGATCTGGTCTCTATAGGTTTGAAACTTACCCTTACGATATTTTGTAGATTTCTACATTGAATACAGTATAATTTTTGCTTGTGAATTAGATTTTTTCTCGACACAAAGTGAAGCTGTAGTTCACGTTTTTCATACACGCAGTCGCGAGAATCTTTAAAATGATGAAATTTCTGAATCTCATCCACGAGAGTGTCTTCAACTCATTTCCAGTATCACATTTCCAAATTTTGTGCGACATCCTTCATATAAACATGCTTAAATGAGTTATACATAGGTTCGATGATATTTTCACTATTATATGATAACTATTGATTTTACATGATTAGTGACTCTTTAGAAGACAATTCTATAAACGCCACTACATTTCCTTAAAACTGTAATATTTTGTTCACTAAATTATTTTTCTGAATGCATTGCGTACATTCAATCAAGAAAATGTGATCCACAGTTACTTTGAAATGTAAGGAAAGAGACAACAAAAAAGGTTGAAAGGTACCTTCTAATTGGTATATTTAGGGTTGCATCTCATAAATTGTTAATCATTTAAAATAATTGAATACAAATTCCTTTCTATGCATTAAATTTTGTGCATAAATTATGTAACTATAAA
The DNA here is from genome assembly GCA_011170035.1 of Teleogryllus occipitalis. Taxonomy (NCBI): domain Eukaryota; kingdom Metazoa; phylum Arthropoda; class Insecta; order Orthoptera; family Gryllidae; genus Teleogryllus; species Teleogryllus occipitalis. The sequence goes on along the minus strand of BLKR01005163.1, from coordinate 4,195 downwards.
AACAATATTATAATGTAAACAGAAGAGTTTAAAAAAAACGTTATCAACTGCACTGAAAGAGGTGTACCAATTTTCTATTATTTTTCTTAATATAACTGCAAATAATTTACTTCCTAACTAATCAATCATGGATTCAAAACTTGGTAAAAATTTATAAAACGAGGATATCGGATTATGACATTCAGAGCTTGGTGGTGCATCGAATGTATAATTTGTACATACGTGGACAATATACAAAATCGTGTCTAACGGATGCACGAGTTTAGATAATAAATGAACGTTGACCGTTCAAATATTCGCCGATTATTTTTATTTTTGGATTTCACAGTTCACCATTGCATTTTCCCAAACAATGCTGCGTATAAACACGTCAAGCATACATCGGCAAACAGCAATCCTCATTAAGAGCAGGCAGCATTGTCCTCAACAGAGAGATGCTCTCTCGGTGCCATCACATGAAAAGTTATACCACATTTTTGCGAGGTCGGGACAGAATGAAAAGGTATGCAATCATATCGGGCAGTAAAACGGCGAATAGTCTGTGGCCGTGAGTGCAGCCATCGCTTTGTTTATTTAACCCGTCAAACGTTGAACTAACAAAGTAATATAGAAAATGACTGACATTTGGAAAGCGTGTTTCCTGTAGCGGCAGCTCTTTTAAGAGAAACAGTCAGTAGCTGGAAACGCTTGTTTTAAACTTTCATATGTATCTGGTTGAAGTTTATGAGACAAAGCGTTTTATTGAAACGTATTTATTGAAGTATATGTTTTGAGAACGTGGTTTACAACATTGATCGGGGAAAGCAATTTTTCCTTTGGCATTTGACACTTTCCAGATTCAAAGATACCAAAGATTTGTATTAATTGAACGTACGCATGGAGTGCGATATTTCGTTGCATATAACACTTATCGACCGCGTAAGTTGCATGATTAATTAAAATAAATATTGTAAAATTTGAAGACGCTGTGAAATAATATATTTGATTCGAACCAATTATTTCACAAAGGTAAAAAATATGCATAGGAAGAGTTTACACAGATCAAAACCCCCTTAAAATGTTACCTTTTCTAATATATTTGTAATTAAAAATTATGAACATGTTCTCCGTCATTCATCCCTTTTGATATCATACCACTGCGTATAATTATCTCATCATTGAGTTGCAAACATTTTTATAACAAACTATATTTCTATTGATAACTTACAGGTTTGAAAATGTATGAAATGAATGTACGTAGAATATGTAAGTAGGAATGTTAGTAATGGATCTTGTTAGTATGCATACATAGTAAAAATAAGCCTTGCTCAAATATTGCAAGGCTTATTTTTAGATTTGTTTTAGCTTATTTCAAATACAAGAGACTATTAGTGTTTCTACCAATAAAGGCTAATCAAATGTTAAAAGAATATGCTTTCTCCACTTGTAAAAACGTGGATTTTGCGCATTACTATCCGCACGTGAAATAGGTCAGTTTTCGTTAAAAAGACGCTTGCCAAGACAACTGTCTTTTTACCATGAAAGAAGTACTTAACATATGCAAATTTCGAAGTGAATCGACGTAACTCATAGTAACGCTGACCCATTCATGACCCTTCATTACATACAGCTATTCCCTGAGATATCAAACGTCTTATTCCAATACAAAATTGTAAATTTTCTTCAAATATTATAAGTTTAATACAGTGGAAGGGAAAATGTTCTTCATATTTTGTTTGTTAGTGAAGAGGATGTTTCTTTCATGGTCGACACAGAATTTCTTTGCCTCCACCTATCGTCTCAGTAAAAAGCATTCAATCTCGACCATGAACAAAAACACCCACTTCTCGCACTGAATATGAAAATGACTATTTCGGAATGTTTAAACATACACAGCCACAAACTATAATTTTTTAACGTAAAATTCGCCGATCAAAATTTGGTGAAGACTAAGGTTTCACATTCTACATAATTTTTTATGAAGCCACGAATTGCAATAGAAAGTTGTGAAAATAAATCAACTTTTTTTCCCCTAACGCTTTTTTCCACCCAACAGCCGGTTACCATTTACGTCCTAATAAGACCCATATTTGACCATACACTAGACACCTTGCGCGCTTCTCTGTGGCCAGCAGAACTGGGGGCCCTCTACAACATACATGAGAGACAAGCGACAAAAAGGCATGCCCTAAGTGGAATTTGGATCCGCGACTCTTCGGACCTGAGCACTGAGTCGGTACACGATCTTAGTCACCTTGCCCATCCAGATCGGCACTTTAACTGTTTTAATTTATAATCGACTGTAGAACTTAAGTAAAACACGAATCATGAACAAGTAATAATTTAAGCTGAAGGGATCCTAAACTATTTCTTTTTTTTTTTGATTTTCCCTCAGAATGATATAATTCACAGTTATTAAAAATGTACTTGACGTTAATCAAAGTAATAATTGTGTTGAACAACTTTTATTGAAAGAAAAAAATCTTCAAATACTATGAGCGCGCCTTTGCTGGTGGAGCGCTGCGTGGCCTTGCGTGGCGGCAATTACATTCAAAATATCCGATAAACATGAGACACAAAAAATTACAATTACTAAAAAAAAACTAATCTAACATATGACAATATGTATATCATTGAAATCCTCTTTTTACGCTCGTCATGGTAGACTGGAAAAATATGTATTGTTCCATTTGAAAAAACAAAGTTACTTCAAATATCTCGTAAAATACAAGTGGTAAAATACAAATAAATACACTTATCAATTACTCCATTCCCTCATGCACTTTCGTGAAAATTGCATTGCAATAACTTGAACTGTTCAAAAGTTACAGGAGGTGCTAAAGTTACGTGACTCACCCTGTGTGTATGTATATATATATATATATATATATATATATATAAAGGCATAAAAATTTTATGCCTTTATATATAGCATAAAAATTTTTTCAGAACAGAGTTTGCTGTTACGGAAGAAAATCTCTATCGTCAATATTGTAGTCTTGCAATATTAATTTTTTCCGGTTTTCGATAATACAGAATTTATTGGAGATGGGACCAGCACCAGTTTTAAAACCGAACTTTATTCAACTGCAGACAAAAAATTCCCAAAAAAATATGGAGCAATTTCGAGAAAATGTTTTTATTGTCCACATTTCTCGCAAAAATACATGAAAAATGCACGTATTTTCGAAAAATTGTACATGGCTATATTTAAAGAGCTTTATATCAATAACTGATTTAATACAGAAAATTTCACTATCTTCAATACTGCTGTTGCATTTATGCACCTCAATGACACATTTTGAAGCCTCAAAATTGCCGGTTCGATTAGATAGATACATACAAATTTATTATTCCTGCAGGTAGGTTTTTACAACCTGGTGGAGGAACACTGCAATTTACAAACATTAAAATTAGAAATATTAATATAATGTAACTTAAAATTATTTTAAAATAATAATAATAATAATAATAATAATAATAATAATAATAATAATAATAATAATAATAATAATAATAATAATAATATTGTTACTACTTATACTATTATATTCATACTATAATAATATTCATAATAGTTATCATTATATAAGAAGCAAGTTAAAAATGAATTCTGAAATAGAAGTTGATCCGATAAGGAATGTTTCTGAGCCTTGAGTATTTTCCGTCTATTGGCACTGACCTTCTCCAAGTGCCTCTCGGCGCACTCGATCGCTCGCTCGAGTGCCCTTGCAGTGGAGGAAAGTGAAAGGCGGGCAGGCTTGCCGGCCGGCGGGTTTCGCGGGGGTGTCTGAAGGAGGGAGAGTGGCGGGGCGGGGCAGGGCGTGAGGCGCAAAGTGCCGGACGGAGGGGAGGGCGACTGAAGCGGCCTGGAGGACTGCGACCGACAGCTCCATAATTGAGGAAGAGTCGATCCTGCGGAGGCGTCACCTCCTTCGCGGGTGGGTAGGCCGGCGGGGCGGGGCGGGGCGGGAGCGAGGACGGGCACCAGTGCGGGAGCGGGAGGGGAGCGATCGGGGCAGGCGGAAGTGGGCGGAAAGGGACAGCGGTGGGCGAGCGCGGATGGGGGTGTGCGGACAGGACAGCATGCGGGTAAGTGGGTGTGGGTTAGGGAACGGGCTAGGGTTGGCAGGGGCAGGACGAGGCGGAATGGGGCGGGCAGAAGCGGGCTAGGGAGGGCGGGCGGGGACGGACGTGTGGGGGCGGACAGGAGAGA